>RJWM01004462.1:0-101368 GCA_004363535.1 Dasyprocta punctata | reverse complement strand
CTCTCTCTCTCTCTCTCTCTCTCTCTCTCTCTCTCTCTCTCTCTCTCTTGTGCTTACAACTGCTATGATGCTCTTGCAGTGTTAGCACTAAGCTCTTCCCTCTTTGTGAGTTTGGTTTCCTTATTTTTGTCTTGCCCTTGTCTCATAATGGCTGCCCAGGCCCAATTAACTCTTTGTTTATTCATTGATGGACTTTTGTAAGAGGACTTACTCTATTTCTGGTGTGATTACTAGACAGACACAGTCTCTGCTCTCAGGTGGCTTGCGGTCTCTGTTCAGAGTACACATCAGTGGGGACTTTTCTTGAGGACTTACTCTATTTCTGGCATGATTCAGTACATCATGGATTGGGAATAATGGCAGAAACAAGGCAAATACAGTCCTTGTCCTCAGGTGGCTTGCAGTCTCTGTTCAGAGTACACATCAGTGGCAGCTTCCCACAGTGCCTCTTGCTCCGGGTCCCTGAGGTTGAGAACCTGATTGTTCCAGCTCATTTTGCTGTGTGGCCAGACTGTGTGCTGAGTACCCTTGGGGACAGTGTCCATTCCTGGTCTGTGACTGTGACTGAGGGTGGATCATACTGTGCAGAACAGTGCCTGTGGGCAGATTCCTCCAGAAGAGGGTAGAATGAGAAGTGTAATAGTTGCTCATGTATTCATTAACTCATTAAGTCAATAAATATTTATTGAGTGATTATTATACTTGATTCTAGGCAATTAGGGTTCAGCAGGAAAAAGATGAATGTCCTAGTTGTCATAGAGGTTAATTTGTAGTACAGTGAATGGAAAATTCAATTTCCTGAGATCTTCCAAGCAAGGACTTCCAATGGATCTCCTAATCCTGTCTGCACCATTTCTGTGTTTGGAACTTAGATGAGGGTTCAGACTTCTAAACAGTCCTGTAGTCCATTAGAACTAAGTCTGTCAGCTCCGCCTACAGGCTTCTCTGGCAGGACTAAAAGTGCAGATTTGCCTGCTGTGGATGGCATCATTAGTAGATGTAAATTTCTACTCCCAGTGACCCAGGCAGCCTGCTTGGTAAAGTCAATACATGTAAAATATTAAGCCAGGTGAATTGGGAGTAAAGGAAATTGATATCTTTCTTCTACACTGCAGATCTTTGGGCATCTTTTCAATTCCCTTCTTTTTGGTGCCAAGTATTTTATTAGCAAGTAGCCCTCATTCAGCTTTTACATCTCAGTGTGTTGGAGACATGACTAACATTTGTTAGAAGAGAAAGCTTCTGGATCTTTTACCCCAAATGCCTTTCATCTGAAGCCAGAGTGTCCTCCCACAATGTGTTTTTAAACATTACCTAAGTAGTTTGTAGACAGGTTCCAGCTCTCCCAAAGTAAGGGAATGACGGATGGATGGCAGGTTAGTGCTGTTGCTGAATCAGGGGAGACAGGGACTGGATGTCAGTGGAGGAAGTAGGAGAAGGAACTTAGGAAAGGAACAGCATCCCTTGGTGGAAAAGGATGGAAAATTCTGTGATTCCTACGTTGAGCTGTCTGTGTGGTATAAAAGTTAGGATCAAGGGTTTTAGAATCAGACTGACTGGGATTAAACTTGCCTGTACCATTGATTAGCTGTGTAATGTGAACAGCCTGTTTAATCATTTTATGCTTTGATTTCCTCATTTATAAGACAACAGTGATGGTAATGTCACTTTATGGGTCATTCTGAGTACCCCACGAGATGGCGGGTGGAACATTTACCACCATGCACACAGGTGATAGTGACAGGTGCAACTTTCTGTTGGCTTTATCTGCTTCCATTCATAGTTGAGCAGGCTGCCTCTCAGCCTCTGAGGATCTTTCCACTGTTTCAAAGTTAGGCCACAACCATGTGGCACCACTATCCCCAGGGTCTTCTCAGGTGGCTTGCTAAATGTCAACAGCCATCCTAATTGGATATTCCCCTTCTCTTTCTAGTTCTGGGTTTGATGCATCTGACAGCTTTGAACTTTGGAGATTTTGGTGGGCTACCCCAAGCCAGATGCCATTCACTGTCACAGACTGTTTTCTCTTGGCTAGGGGGCCAAGGCTAATTTGCATTGCTAATTTAAAAATATGAGCATGGCCCTGAGACTCCAAAGAACTCCCCCAAGTTCACACCTATCACCCTGTCACCAGGGAATCTGCTTCAAGGGAATGAAAGAAAGAGACCATGGTGATAATGTTTTTGGCTGTGGAATGTAGAAACTCCGATTGAAGCTGGGGCTGTAGCAGTCCAGCAGGGCACAGTTATATCTTGCTTTCTGTAATAGATGGGTTTCAAAAAGTTTGGTACACATCACACTTAATGAGTCACATTCAGGATGGACAAGTCAGTCCAGGGAAGCTGTAATCATTTTGAAAATTTAAGATGATGACATGCAAAGAAGGTAAAGATGCTGGAATCTAGGAATCCTCCTCATATGATGTTTTCACATGAGGCTCAGAGATAGAAAACATCACACAGGGTATTAATTACCAGCCAACCTGGGAGCTTGAAAGATAGCAGTAGAAATCACCTTCTCCCATCCTATCAGGTTCAAATAGACAGATTTTCATACAGTGGGTTTAGTTAAAGTGAGGGTCACTTGAAAAGCTTTGTCCAACCCATTGGGTCTCCCCTCACCTCTGCCCTTTCACCGTTACTGCCTCAGGCTTCTAGATGTTTGACTTCCCAACTCGCCTACACAGCCCACAGATCTTAAATAAAAGGGATGGACAAGACCTGTGAGGTCATCTCCTCTCCCTCTGGAGCTTTCCTCCCTCTCTTGCATATCTCATCTCCATCACAGCCTTTCTTTTTGCAGGGAGCTCCCACCAGGCATAACAGTCCTCTGTTCCACAGATCACTATGTCTCCTATGGTGACTGTATTAGAGCTTAACTAAACGCCACCCCTTTACCACCCAGATACCCTGAGGCACCATCCCTGCTGCTGCCAGAGACAGTTTGCAGTTTAATTTACTGCAGAGCTATAAGTAGGGGCTTCCCAATCAAACCTTCTTCTTTGCCTCAGTTTGTCCCTGTGAGGCCAAGTGTGCCATCAGCTATTCACACTGTTCCTCATGAAAACCCAGAGGTTCACTAGTGACAGGGCCTATTGTAGCTCCAGTGTGCCTGGCATGGGGCACAGCATGTGGTGTTCTGGCTTTGCCAGGCCACTCTTCCTGCACAGGCTGCTGAGCTCCTTGAAGTCTCCATGGGCATGATTCCAAAGCTACCTCTATTAAGTGAGGACCAGCATCCCTCCGTCAGTTTGACAGAGTAAATTGAGGTCAGCATAAGGAACAAGAAATCAAGAAGCCAGAAGAGAAATGCATATAAATAATGAAATAGTGATGAGTATTCAACAAACATCCTTTGCTCCCCTCTCTTGAGCTACCCATGTCACATATGTGTCATACACACATGAAAATGCATTGAGTTACAGTGCTTAGACATCATTGATCCAATTCCCTCACTTTATAGATGAGGAAACGGGCCTCACAGTCTTTTCCAGGAAGAAGCTGAGATCTGCAAAGTGACTAAGTCCTAGGTAGATCTCCTTGGGTGCACCAGGGAGTGGCTTAGACAAGAAGTCAGACTAGAATACAGGCCAGATGCACAGGTGAGGGGTCTGGACCAGACCTTGGCATTTTCCATAGGTGAAGAAAAGGGAGGAAAGCATCCAAGTAGGTGGGACAATAGCATGAACAAAGGCCTGAACAAAATGGCTTTTGTTTGGGTACAGTGGCAGATGAGCAAGGCAGTGATAAGAGTTTACCTGGGGTATAACTGAGGATCAGAGTTGGAAGGTAGGATAGACCAATGCTCATACTCAGGAATAGGAGTCATGCACCAGGATTCTATCCACTATTCTAACAGCACTGTGGGGCTATCCCTTGTGCCTCCAAATCCTCATCAGGAATAATTAAAATTCCCCCAAAATGGAATGGGTTGGGGTTCTTATTTCATGAGATTGTTGTGAGGATGAAGAGAGAAATGCTTATGGCTCAGAGCAGTGCCTGGCATGATGCAAACACTCAGGTTTCCCTTGTTCCCGGTAGCAGTGGGAATGCCCATCAGCAACACAATGCCTCTCTCTGGGGACATTGTAGGGACTTAGGGTAGTATATCTATCAGCCAGTCCCTGGTATGTGAAAAGCCCCAGTAAGTGGCATTGCTTCTCACACAGTAGTTTGGGACCAGGCTGGGGCTTGGCACAGCATGTTATTGGTGAGGGAGGAATTAGTGGTTTCGAGTCCCCTAATATGTTTAGGAACTCTGACCAGGCAGGCTTCATGTGGGACGTGATGGTAGAGAGACCCAATACTCATCCCTCACGTGCTCCTTTCCTTGTCTTGGGGGCAGCAAGTCGAATTCATTTAGCCCTCTCTGTACCCACAGAGAATTCAGAATGGAAGGCATTCTTGAGGGCTTTATTAGGAGAGAGGAGATGGGTTGAGGCATTGCCCCCCTTGTTTGGGCTGCTCAGAGCTTCCCAGTGTGCTCCGTGGCCGGTATAAACCGGCACAAAGGACCTTGCCCTCTTGCTCCTCTCGAGCTTCAGCTCAGCAAGGTGCCTTTGTGTTTGTGAGTTCCAGCTCTCTGCTCTATGTCTCTGGCAGCCCTGGAAAGCCAGGATTGTTTACTACCCAGGCTCAGCGAGCGGCTGAGTGGCTCATCCAGTGCCACCCTGTTGGTGAGGAGGACCTGCCTTTCTCATCCCTTCCAGGGAGCCCTTTCTAAGAGGGGTCTGCAGTCAACAGCCCTGTGTACCGTCTACCTCACAGCCAGCCCTTCCCTGCATTGCTCTTGCTTGGTGGAGGGATCTGTGTGGACTCAGGGGAGGACTCTGTTTCCATGGGCCCTGCCTGTTCAGCCCAAGTTTGTGAAAGGACTTTGAACCCAGGCCAGAACTGGCATCAGAAGTAGAAGTCCTTCCATTGGTTTACAATACCCCATCATGGTCTGTTATTCCAGCAGCTGCTCTGACAGTTGCCTTCTGACTCCTCTGCTGGCTGGAAATTTTAGTTGCCATGACAGTGTCACTCATGTCTCCCTATTCTGTCTGTTCCCTGCTCCCCAGGAGGCAGAAGTAAAACTGTCCCTTCCACAAAATGTTCAGAGTCCTCACTCAGGTGGCCTGGGCCTGTGGAGTCAGACTCCCAGGGAGCTCTGGAACTGAGGTCCTTCACGGAATGAAAAGACCACTTCCCAGATTCTAAGCAATCCCCAGGCCGTGACTGGTGCTAAGAGGACCATTCAGTTTCACCAGACTCATTTTGGATCATTTCAGTTCAGTTGAGCAGACATTTGATGAGCAGTTGGCATTGCCAGAGAACTGTAACCCCTGCTCTCAATGAGTTTATGATCCAGAGAAGAGGGTGTACATGTGGACACGTGTGAGGAGCTCTGAAGGGCAGCCACAGGTCCACAAACCCCTGAGGCCCCACGTCTTTAGAATCTGGAAGTTCGAACACATTGGAGAGATCGTGTGGCTCATATACCATGTACTAAATAACATCTCAAATAAGCACACTTACATTCTTATATTTACACATTGTACAGATTGGTTATCACTTATCTGAAATGCTTAGGACAAGAAGTATGTTTTCACTTTCTGAGGTTTTTTTTTTTTTTTAATATTTGCATAACTTTACTGTTTGAAATCCAAAAAACTCCAAAATCCAAAACATTTTGAACATTATGTCAATGCTAATAAAAATTTCAGATATCAGAGTGTTTCAGATTTTGGATTTTTGCATTAGGTATGCTAAACCAATAAACAGCTACATATCTGTCTATTAGATATTTTGCCACCAAGTGAACTTGATGAAAAACACCTTTTGTAAGAATTCATTTTTAGGAGAAACTTTCCTCTGTTGAGAATCAACATCATGAACCTGTTTGGGGTAATAGCTGACTAGGAAATTAGAGAAAAGGAAATTTCCCTATCTTCTAAAGGTAGCTGACTCTGAATGAGAGATGCCTTCTCACCTAGAGCCAAGATCTGACCTGTGATCCATGGGAATTTGCTAGGCAGGAGTGCAAGACAGGGTCCAGACCATGGTGTACTGAGGGTAATACTGGGCTCCTGCTTACAGAAATGTTTCAGATTGAATAATATAAAATGAATCAGATGATCATGGAAGCCAATTATATGGAAATGCAGCTAAACTGTTTTAATATTAGTATACAAATATCTGTGCTTCTTTGACAACACATTAAATAGCCACACCCAGTATTGGGTCTCACTACTAGAAGAATTCTGAAGTAGAAAGAATATAAATAACATTTCAAGATATCTACAGCTCTGTAATGTGATGGAAAAACATCTGTGATTTCTGTTGGTGACAAAGCTACAGATACTGTTAATGTACAGTAGTTTATTGTCTGCATTCAAGGTGCAAGGAGATTCTACCTTTCAACTGGGGTTTAGAGAAAATAATGATGTAATCCCCACCAAAATGCTTACAGAATCCTGCCACTGGGGCCTCCACAGATCCCAGGCAACAGGAAAATCCCTGGTCTAGTCAGAGATAACCACCTGGAAATGGGCTCAGATAGGAAGGTAGGAAGCACGTACTAGGTGAGCCTGTATGACATGGAAGGTGGCACAGCAGGACTAAATGAGGGGAGGACAGGGTTGTGGAATGATCAAACCCACTTGGGGTCTACTTACCATCAGAATTTTTTTTTTTTTTTTGGTATGGCATGGTATTTCTTATAGAAAAAGAATACATACTCATTATTGAAAGTAATGAAAAAAAAAGAAAGGAGGAGGTGGAGGAGGAGGAAGAGGAGGAAATCCCTTAGCATCTTAATGGCCAAGGCAGTCTCTGGGAACCTTCCAGATAATTGCCATTCTCTGTGGGAGGCTGTGGGTGACAAGCTAGTCCCTGAGTCCAGGGGCTTGAGTGGCTGAATCATCACTCTGTTTTTCAGCTTTTCTGTCTTGTTTTTGTGTCTGTGAATTGAGAATGACCATAACAGTACCTATTTCATCACTGTGTCTTTAGAATTAAATAAGTCAATTCCTGTAAAGTGCTTCAAATGGGTCATAATTAGCACTCAATAAATGTTGGCTTTAATCACATCTTCTTCCTATCCTTCTTCAGTGTATCACTATTTCCTGTGTTTACCTAGTTTTAGCCTTCATGTAGATATACATATAGTTTTATAACTTGCTTCATCTTAGTACTATTACATAAATATTAATGCTATTATAAACTACTCATAAGCATTTTAAATGCCTAAATAATATTCCATTTTGGCATATGACCCACATGCCATGTAACTATTCCCTTAGGATTAGACATTTCTTTCATTCGCAGTATCCTAGGGGAGTTGTTGTGCGACTGTAGGGTGATTCCATGGTGATTTATTGGGCACATAACTCGGGGTAGAGCCTTGTGCTCAGGGGGGAGGATAACAAGATAAATTTGAGAAGCTCTCTGCTGTAGAGAAACATGCAGATCAGTATTTTAGGATTATAAATTTGCCTCACAGATTAGAGAAAGGATTGGAAATGGAGAATTCTGGAGATGGAGTGAGACACTTTGGTAAAACAGGTGGTAAAGGGGGCTGACCTGACAGTGCAGTGGAGTAGGAAGGAGGGACGGGAAGTGAATGGAAGAAAATCTTGCCCCTGGCTCAATAGTGAAAGGCTATAGTGAGGAAAGGGAAAAATGGGGCAAGGGTAACCAGGGCTTTGATCTTGAGAAGTAAAGAGGAGTGAAGTAGAGTGGTTCAGGGTATGGATTTGGATGCCAGATAGATCTTCATGGTCAAATCCAGTTCTACCATATGTTAGCGGTGTAAGTTTGAACAAGTTACCTAAATTTTCCAAGTCTCAGTTTTCCATAAAGTGGGGGTGAAATTAAATATTCCTTATAGAAGTATGAAGTCAAATTAGATTTTGAAAACCAGCAGATACAGTGTAGTGGGGATAGAAAGCAGGGTTGTACACCATGTGAGCTATGATTCTTAGTACTTGCTTATATGGACTCATCTTAATCCTCACATCCCTACAAGAGAGGTATTATTAGTGTCTTAGTTTTATAGGTGAGCAAACAGGCATAGAGGGAGGTTCAGTAGCTTGTTCAAACTCTCACAGTTAGCAAGGAAGAGTGCTAAGGCTCAAACCTAGGTAGCCCAGCATCAGAGTCCATGTCTCAAAGACTGCACTGCAGGCAGCCATAGCGCCTCTGCACATACCAGAGGGAAGCCCTGAGGCCACACCTGGCAGGCAGGTGGTTGGAACTTAGCTTTGTAACCCAACACACAGGTCAGTGTGCAGGATCACCTGGGCAGAGATGAGGCAAAGGTGAGATCACCCAGGAGAGAATGAGGACTAGGTAAAACCTGAATCTAGCAGGCAGGAGAAGGAAGAAGAGTCAGCAAAGAAAAATATGATCAGAGAATTGGATGAGTGTCAGGATTGAGTGGTGTTGTGAAATTTAAAAGAACAATACAATCAGCAACATCAAACGCTGTGTGCAGAGTTGGATGAGGACCAGTAACTGGTCACAGTGACCTTGGATAGAGCACGTTCAGTACAGCAAGGTGGTCAAGGAGACCGCAACTATAAGGGACTGAGTGTAGCTGAGTGAAGGAGGGCTTCAGGGAACTATGTAGACCAAAATAGTCTGTGAGAGGCTGGAATGAACCTGGTGGGGCTCCGGAGGCTTGAACCCAAATGCTTGCTCTGACCTTGAGTAGTTGTGTGACCTAAGAGAGGCACTGGATATGTCTATGATATTTGCTTCTTAGTAAAATCAGGAGGGATGTAACAGTAAAATCGAGAGTGCTGTTACAGGGATGTAACAGGGTACAGAATTAGAAGACAGCAAACAGTTAAAGTTGCTGCTATCATAGGGTGACTCCTGTGGAAACAGACCTTCTCTGGAGGTAAGACATGGTCATCATGACCTCTGCTCTGGGAATGGTTCTGACACTTAGCACTGAT
The DNA here is from genome assembly GCA_004363535.1 of Dasyprocta punctata. NCBI lineage: Eukaryota > Metazoa > Chordata > Mammalia > Rodentia > Dasyproctidae > Dasyprocta > Dasyprocta punctata. The sequence goes on along the minus strand of RJWM01004462.1, from coordinate 92,424 downwards.
GAGACCCCCTGTGATGCCCTTTGCCCATAGCCTTTCAGTCAGTTGAGATTTAGAATGTGGTGGGATCCCGCCCATGCCACAAGTTTGGAAAAGACCTCACAGATACATAGTTCAAATGGTAAACAGCAATTCTGGGATTTGAACTGTGGCATTGGCATCTGTCTTGCATTTGTGCCCTACTAAGGTGATCACGGGGCCATGCAGGCCAATGGTTAGGACTGTCACCAGGGGAAATTACCATACTGCAGGTGTAACTTTGCAGTTGCCTCCCAGTCCACTCATTGCTCACATGCAACTTTCTGACCTGGGAAATGGCTCTGCGGCCTCCTAAGGTGAATGCAGGGGAAAGTGTATGGAGTTATCTGTGGGTTTTGCAGACACAGATGGCGTGTTGTGCAATTGAGAACCTTGTGTATTCTGAGCAGCAGTGCCTTGGCTCTAGGTCTCCAAGTATGTGCAGAAAATGAGCTCATGTTCTCTCTCCTTGTGTTTCCCCTTTTCTCTCCCATCTTTCCTTTTCAGCCTCTAGCATTTAAAATTCATAGACATGTTCCTCCTTTTCTGATCACATGTCCCATTCATTCGTGCATTCATTCAACAAATGTGGACTGGGCACCTAGTGTCTAGAAAACTTTGTACCCCAAGGAAATAAGAAGTGGTAGTTTAGAGATAAATGTGGCTTTCTTCATTACTGGAAAGGGTTTGAAATCTAGTAAAACTAAGCAACAAGCAGACACAGTTACAAGTGTTTCAGAGTAAAGGTACAAACTGAGGACCTTGGGAGCTCTAGGCAGGATGAATTCCACCTTAGAACCCAGGAGGTCTGAGAAGGCCACATGTTAGGTGACCCTTCACAGGTGGGTATACAGAGTAGAGGAGGAAAGGGCAACTTCCCAGCTGAGGAAGTGCAAGGTCATGGGTATGAGGATGATCAGGACAGTCCCTAACACACCCAGGAAATGGATGTCAAAGGCTCTGGGTAAGGTAAACAAGGGCTGCAACCTCTCTGCCTCTCATTGTTTATCTTCTACCTCTCCTCTCTCTCTTCGCTCTCTCCTTTTCCTTTTGACTTTATCTAAGCGTGCTTTCCTCCTCTTTGTCTGAATCATTCTTGTCACCTTTGTGCTGACTTGCCTGCCTTTCTTACTTCCAATTATCTTTATACTTGGGAGGTGGTAGGAGACTGAAGGCTAGGCAGCTGCTCTGGGAGCTGGGCCCTCCCTCACTGCTGCAGCAAGGATGTCTGGGCTGCCCCACCCTGCTGCAGATCAGGCTGGGGAGGAGGCTGCAGGCTTCCTCCATTAGCCTCTGTCCTTTGGTGACAGCCCAGACGATTTACGCATCCTATTGGCTGTGGCTGTTTGTTGTCATAACCTGGGTCGTTTCCTCATTTAATACCAGCCATAAACTCCAATAAAACTGTCCCAAAACCCAGTACTCCAGGGGGAGAAGGGCAGACACTGGATTTGGAGGGACTGGTGGGGTGAGAGTGGGGAGAAAGTGAGGAGCAGCAGGTAAAAATAAGTCAGGGCCCCAGGGCCCAGGCAGGGCTGCCGGCCTGAGCCTCTACCTTATGCATACCTTGTTTCTTTTCCTGCCCTTGCTGCTGGCTACAGTGTGTCAGATCCTCCCCAAGGGAGTAGTTGCTGTCCTAGGACCTTCATCCAGCCCTGCCTCCAGTTCCATCATCAGCAACATCTGTGGGGAGAAGGAGGTGAGTACTGGACTAGGTTGGAAGGATACCCTCAGGCTGAACCCGAGGACATCATGGGTTCTTAAGGGCTGGAAGGGTCTGTTGAGGCTGATTAATGTTGTTAATGATATCAATCTCTTGCTTTTGTTTCATGTCACATGGATGGAGGGGCCTCAGGAGATGCTGGCAACTAGTTTTCTAAGCTGAGCTCATCATGGTGACACCATGGTGGCAAGGAGTGAGGTTGAGTGGGGGACAAGAGGGTAGAGGTCTGAGCCTCAGGCCTCAGTCCACGTAAGCACCTCTGTGGTGATCTGCTCTAACACTGGGATTCTGGGTTTGGAGGAGGGCATTGGTACATTTTATACAAAAATAAAGTTTGAGAGCTTGTTTTGTAAGTTCCCTGGAAGAGATTTTATTTTGCTTTCTTCATTTGCCAATTCTATCACATACTCCTCCAGGTTGGAGGTTATTCCTCAGGTGTGATCTCTGGCTGGAGTCTCTCTAGTCCCAAAATGTGGAGGCCATTTCTTCTAGTTCAACTCAGTGAGAAAATACGGGACATGTTTCAGAGCAATAGTCCCTGTCCACTCACCCCATCTTCTTCCCAGGAGAAGAAGTTGGAACTTGCTAGTCCTTCCTGGATTCCATCCATCCTTCTGTTGCTATATCTCTGGGAGACCATGGACAAGTAGCTCCTTGGCTCATCTTTGCCCCAGGAGCATTTGAGTCAGGTCTGTATGGGGCAGATGGAGGTTGGTGGTTAAGATATGTGAGGTCCAGAGCTGAGGAGGGGCCAGGGAAGACATGGAAAGAAGCGTTACCTTGCATCCCCCCAGAGGACTAAAGGCTCAGAAGCTCTGGTTTTACAAGAGTCCAGCTCCTGGAGATAGAGGAGAAACCAACTGTCAGACAGGCCAACCCATCCTCAGCAAGCTGCTCCTGCAGAGGCAGGCAGCTACAGACACCCCATGTCCTCTTGGAAGCTACCCCTTGTTGCCCCAACCCTCTCATGTAATCAGAAGCCTTGGTGAGTCCCTGTGGCAGAGTATTTATTCTCCCTCTTTCATGAGCCTACTCTCAGAATTGGTGTCTGCATATTCTAGTGCTTTGTGACTCTGATCCGAGGTTGGTCCTGCTCCACTGTAGGTTGAGTCCCCAGAGCTTTCTTGCCAGGGGCCAGGTCCATTTTACTGAGGACAACTATTAAGCTTCATAAGCTCCCAAGCAGTTTCTGTCCCACCATTGTCCCTTCCAGCATCTCTCAGGCTTCAGCCTAGGACTTGAGCCTTGATGTGTAAGTCTTCTATGCCAGACCTCATAGACCACCTCACATCTGTGGCATGCCCTTATTGCAACAGTGGCTCTCATCTTCAGCAGGTGAAGTCGCCAAGACTTTGGGTCCCCATTGTTTTTCCTCCTCTGTTCTTCCTACCACACTGCACTTTCTTGTTGATCCCTTATTGTCTTCCCTGCCAGGCCCACTCTAAAATGGCCTCCTCTTGGGATTCACTAGCTATTTCATCTCAGTCAGATCTCTTAGCCCTGTCTGTTTGGCATTTCAGGCCACAGACTAAGCCCCTAATTTTCAGTGTTACCCCATTCTGCTACGCTTGCCCCTGTGCCCTAGACCAGCCAGTCAGGCTACCTAGGGAGCAGGCAGATGGTTGCTCCTCCCTTGTCTGATCATGTTCCTTCCCGAGCAACTCTTCCTCTCATTCAGATTATGTATTTCTGTTAATATTTTATGAGGCTGAACTGCCTTACACTGATCCCTCAGCTCCAGGGAAAAGCAATGGAGTTCTCACCAAGGAATCCATCCTTTAAATGCTTATAATGTGTCTCTGCAGTCCTTGTGGCTAGCTGCTTTCTGCCTCACTGCTCCCCCTACACACCTCAATGATGACTTCCCAGGATGCATTTAAAATTGCAAATCGATTATGAATTAATCTTCATCCAAAAGAGAGAATTGGCAGAAGAGGACTGACCTATCCCCACTTGGGCTGGCAGAGTAGCTGACTTCCTCCCCAGCAGCTTTCCCAGTGACCCAGTATTGGAGACTCCCCACCTTCTTGGGGAGCCCCTCCACCCTCCTCTGCACATCCAGCTCTCAGAGATTTATGGGAACTCCTGTTTACGGGAAGAAACTAGAAGGAAAGGAGGAAAGGCATTGCCGAGCACTTAGTACATGTTACGTCCTGGGCTAGTACATCTTACATCCTTCTGACATAGGATCTCATTTTGTCTGCTCAGAGTTCTGAGAAGCACCAGTGGTTGTTTTCACCCTGATGAAGTATATATATAGACGGCTAAGTGGTTTGTCCTGGAGATAAATTCCAAGTCTGTAGACTTCAAAAGCCACATGTCCTTCACTTTCCTGAAAGGCACCTCCCCCAGCTCATGGTGGGTTCGTAGGAATTGTCAATAGCTCCCACTGCTGGGGGTTCTACTGGGCAAGGCTCTCTGGGGTTTGCTGCTGATGGGATTTACAAAGGGAGAACCAGGGTCGGAGGTGCTCAGATGTCTAAATCAGCTCCACCTACCTAAATCAACCCATCTGCCTCTGCCTGGTCTTGCCCTCTATCTTTCCCTTTTGTGACCTCTTTTCCTTTCAAGGTGCATTTTTTAGTCATTGTGGATTGATTGTATAGGATGAAGGATGCAAGAAAAAACAAAACAAAACAAAACAACAGCAAAACAAAACCTTATGACATGTGCCTGATAAACTTCACTCTTTAGAGTCATCATCCAAAACATGCCAGGTTCTTTCTGCACTTTGTAGTCCCTGCTGGAAAAAGTATGGGCACACTGTCTGTGATTCAAATTTTAATCCTAGTTGAATTCAGTAATTTTTTTCCTGGTTTTTGCTAAATCTTTACTCTCTTCCAACCTTGATTTTAAAGACCTCTGGTCTCTGACTGGCTTCACCACAAAATTTAAAAGGGTAAATAACTAGAATCCTGTAGAAACTATCACAGCATCTTCCTAGGCCCCTGGCAGCATACCCTCTAGACCAGGCCAGACAAAGAAAACTTCTGTAATCATTTCTTAATAATCTATTCTAGAAAGCAAGTGACTCACTGTCAGGAGGTTCTTCTTGCCATCTGCCTTCAATCTTACTTGGTTTAACATCAGTAAAAAATCATGCTGTGCCTTGGCTTTCTCCTGGCTGAGTACCTGACTGGTGTTCTCAGAGTGGCAGAATAAAATCAAGGTGGATGGCAGCTTATTACATTTTAACTTTCCTATTATCTACCGAATAGCCTAAGCCACCAATAAAGCAGCCCTGGCAGCCTGTTAATATCTCTTCCCCAGAGAAGAGAAGCAGAAGGCAGGGCAGTGCCTCTTGGAAATGTCAGTAAATAGAGGCCTAGGGAAGCTGACACAGCCATAATGCAGCTGGAGCAGGTGTTTATTTACCTGGCTCCATCAGCAGTGCTCTAGATGGCTTCTCCTGCTGCATCGCTTCCCTCCCTGCATGAGGGTCTTCAATGGTTCCCCCTACACATATCCAACACAATCCTGGCATTAGCCCAGGAGCTTTGCTGGGAACTGGTTTACACACCTGTTGGCTGTGCTGGGCTGAAGGGCTCTTCTTTTGGTCCCCAGGATAGTGTTTTTCTCTTCCTGTCACCTCTACTCTGATTTATGAACTACAAATAAAATAATATAGGAAGAATGCTTTCAAGGGCCATTTGTCTCACTGGCTAGCATCAGCCACTTCCTCTGAGAATGAACACCTATTCTTTTGCCTTTTCTGGGCCACAGACCTGACACTGAGATCCACATTACATTCACACAGGTCTCTGGCCAAAAGGTATCTCATCCTGGCTCTTGTCAGAGACATCACCATGCCTTCCTGCCATGTACCAGGTGCTTTGGGTACTGTACCCTCTGCAGCCTCGTTCCCCCCACTGTACTCCCTTTTCTTCTCACTCGTTTGGATTCTTCTTGCTGCCCATTTTTGTACCTTCTGCCAGGTCCCTCATTTCAAAGTGGCCCCAGAGGAGTTTGTCAAGTTCCAGTTCCAGAGATTCACAACCCTGAACCTGCACCCCAGCAACACAGACATCAGCGTCGCTGTGGCTGGGATCCTGAACTTCTTCAACTGCACCACCGCCTGCCTCATCTGTGCCAAAGCAGAATGTAAGTCTCCCCACACCACTCCACCCCAGATAGGATGGTCTCGCTGATTTCCACTGGCTCCCTATGCACCTGTCTAGAGCCACACCAGGAGGGGGAAGCCTCCCTCAGATCATAGAACTGGTAACTAGCAGGTTCAGGCATTCCCATGTGTCCTTGGGTATTTGTCCGTCTGTGTGTGTGTGTGTGTGTGTGTGTGTGTGTGTAAGAGTGAAAGATAGAAAATGCACAGCCCAGGAGCACCCTTTACTTGGACTCCCTGGATGCAAGCAGAACAGAAAGGAACTAGGTTACAGGGAAACTGGCCAACTGCCAAAACATTTTACATCTGCAAACTCAATTCCCATGTTTTCAGCCTCATTGTTAGACACACACAGTGAGGGAGAGAGAGAGAGAGAGAGAGAGAGAAAGAGAGAGAGAGAGAATATCAAATTGAATGCATTTGTACTTGGTAGGTTGAAGAGCTTCTTGCCCTGGAGAGCAGGTTTTGCTGATGGAACAAGGTCCAAGGTCAACTCTTGGTAAAACATTTTTTGCAAATACATGGCTTAGAAATGCATTTTCTCTAACTCTCAATTTGTGACATGAGTTTAGTGTTTATGAGATTTAGCTAATTTCGGCCAGTTCCTCCCTGCAGACCCATGCATCCATGTGCTCCCTGTGGCAGCTGCACAGCCACGGACAGTCAGCAGGTGCTGGCCAGTGATTTGCACACAAAGATAACCAGAACCTGACCTGGCCTCTGTGCTTGCACAGGTCTTACCTGCCAGTTCTTCATGGACTGCACTGGCAGAGTGTCTTCTATCCAGGCTCTATTCTGTGGCTTCTCAGAGCCATTTGCATTTCTATCTCCTCCCTCCATCCAGCGATCTCAGTAGCATTCAAGGCAGAAACCCTCCTCTCTATCATGGATCAGAACCATCTGCATTACCAGACCTTTGCACCTGCTTGGACACCTGCATCCATTCTTCAACACAATTTTTCTGAGTATTTACTCTGTGCTACCCAAGTAGCAAAGTAGCAGAATTTCAATGGTTTGTGTATACCTTATTTAATTAGTCCAACCACTCAGTGTTTTTGTAGGTACTAGAATTCTCTGACTCATAGTTGAGAAAGTTGAGATTCAGAGGTGAAATGACTTGCCCAAGGTCACACAACTTAAGCAACAGGGTCCAAATCAAATACGGACTTTCTCACTATAAGTCCAGCACTCATTCCAGAGCCCTATATTGGCTACAGAGATGTTCTACCATCAACATGAGATAGTCCTGAGAAGTCTGTACCAGGTGTCAAATGTGCGCAGTGGCTACTCGAGAGGGAGAGGTATTTGAGTACAGGGGTGCCAGGAAAGGCTTTGGGACCAGGACAGGGTTTCAGGGGGTTTCAAAGAATGAAAAAGATTCAGATAAATAGCGAAGAGAAGAGAGAGCGTGTAAGTGACATAAGCAGGAAGTCTTATGCCATTCCTAGAAGGAGGAGGCTGAAGCCTAGAGTAGATATTGAAGGTGGAAAGAGGCTGGAGAAGGAAGCAGAGAACCTTGAGAAGCAGGTGAGGGAGCAATGCCTTCAGCCTGTGTCAGTGGAGGGAACTTGAAAGTCTTTCCCCTGAGTAATGTCCTCAGAGGAAAGGTCAATATAATCATGGGTGTGTCACTGGGGAGAAGATTGCTTTGGGATCCATTATAAAGGATTGGCAAACTGGATCCAAGGATCTGGGGACTCAGAGGACTTGGAGAAAGAAAGTTGGCTCCAATCCTTTTTCAGTAGTCTGGTCTTAATGGGGCAGAAAGTTGGGCATGTGTGAAAACACACCCTCACTTAGTTAATCAATGGACATTTATTGGGCATCTCTTAAGTCCTAGGTGCCATGTTAAGCTCTTCTCTTGGAGCAGAGAAAAATAACATAATCTTGTCCACATCTGTGATTCCAGATACTTAAGAGGCTGAGACCGAAAGAATGTCAGTTTGAGGCCAACCTGGGCAATTTACTGACCTTTGAGACCCTGTCTCAAAGTATAAATTTTAAAAAGAGCTGGGATGTAACTCAGTTGTAGAGCACTTGCCTGGCATGTGGGAGCCCTGGTTCAAGGAACATCATCATTGTGGAATAAGCAGGGCCTATGGACAGAAAGCAATTAAGACAGAAAAATGACGATCTGAGCTTATGGGGAGTGTGGTGCACTGGAGTCTTAGGAGTTGCAAGGAGGGCCTTCGGCAGGTGCTCACCAAACAGAGGCTAGCCCTTTCACTTACAAATGAGGAGACTGAGGCCACAACAATAGTGTGACAGGCCTAGGGTCCCACAACTATATATAGTAGAGCCAGAAGTTGAACCCAGGTTACCTGGATCACAACCCAGCACCTTGTCACGATTACACAAGTATTTCTCAAACTGGGTTCCTCTAGATCTATGTTGACCAGTTCAGCAGCCCTAAGCCACTTATGATTATTTAAATTTAAATCTGAATTCATTAATATGAAATAAAAATATAAAAATTCAATTCCTTAGTGTCACTAGCAACATTTCAAGTGTTCAATAGCCAATGTGGCCGGTGGCTATTATAGTAGCTAGATAAATACAGCATATTCCCATTACCACAGAAAGCTCTATTGGCCCACACTGCTTTGATGATGATGAGTGGTTTACAGACAGTTTTCTATTCCAAAAAAAAAAAAAAAAGCTCAAGTAAGTCTGCATTCTTTTCCCTCCTTGTAGAGAGACAATACTCAATAACCTGTACTTTTTGAGATGTCCTGTGGCCAGAATAACTATTTACTTTATCATCTTCCAAATAGATTTGACCATGAGCCCCAAAAGGATGCTGAGAAAAGTCCACAGGATGCTAGCGTTTTGTGGAACACAGCTAGGAAATGCTGCGTTCTTCCCCGAGTGTGACATCCTGATACCTATGAAGGGTAACAAAATCAAAGGTTCTCCCCAGGAACTGACTCCCGCCAGTCCACTCGGACAGGCCTGAACTGACCATGTACCATGTACTGTGTACCATATACCATATACCATGTAGCATGTATTAAACAGGGTGTTAACGGGGTGGGAGGGTAATGAGTGCTGGGTACAGAGGCTGAGCTCTGTTTTCTCTGCTTTAACCCTTACTGAGTTTTGGGAAATTAATTGCTCTGTTTGTTAAATATCTGATATGCATTGAAGACTTCGTTACTGTTGCTTCCCAGCCTAGGACTGCTTCCACTAGAACTAGGACATTCCCTGACATTCATAACACCTCCTTGTGGAGGCAAAATACCTTCACTTATGTTTTCCATTTTACCTCCTCCACCTGAATTGTACAAGTGCTGAGAACACAGTCTTGGAGCAGATAAGAAACTTCAGGTCATGCCATTGGTGTCAGACTTTCCCTTGTCTCTTATGACGCTCTAGCTGGGGCTTCCTCCTCCTACAGCACCTTTACCCTACATCTGTACAAACAGCCTCAGCGTAGTGGTTGGAGTAGCAGAGATTGTGTCCTTCGAAGGGCAGAGATCTCTCTAGAGCAGTGTGTCTGTGAGGTTCCTGGAGCAGAGGTACAGGCTGGCTGAGCATGGAGAAGGGCCTAGAGGAGATGAGGATGTCCAGGCACAGGAGATATCACGCCACCACCCAGGGGACCTCAGCAGTCACACTGGGCTGCTCTGCTCATAGAGTTGCCTACTGAGGCTGCTGAGGACTCTAGTCCCACCCACCAGGGCCAGGAGATGGAGGGTGGAGTGCAGCAGGGGAACTTCAAGGGCAAAGAAGATTAAAAATCTAATCAAAGGATGAGGAAATGAGGGACAGAAAGGAAATGTGGCTCAGAGCTCAGGAGGAGATACTCCTCCATTTCTCTTATTAATGCAGGGCCAAGAGACACTGCGAGCAAAATTAGGAACAGGAATCTAATTCTATTTTTCAGCCATCAAAATTACGCATAACAGAGATGATTCCATGGGGAATCATGCTACTTTTTCTCCGTCTTCCAAAAAGTAGATTTTTTAATAAGCAAGTTTTGGACCAAGTAGAGATATATTATGGATTATATTATTTTCCTTTGATGAGAAAAAATCACAGTATCTGCAAGTGTTCATTTCTAATTGAACTGTGAGGGGAAGTGGGGTGAATGGCCCAGGGATGGCCATTCCAGTCCTTTCCATGGGACCTGAGGAGCTGGCTGTTTGGGGGACTTCCAGGGAGAGTGGGGCTGCCCATGGTGGCTGCTGGAGACCCTTAGGTCAATTCACCCCTCCGGCCACAAATCTACTTGTTACGAACCCCATACTGGACCCAGAGACCAGGTATACCATGCTGTGTGCTTCCCTATCATCTTTATTCATGGCTCAAAAAATTTGCTTTAATATTTGCTTTGGTGTTTTTATGTCTTTTAAGTGCTTTTTGTGACTCTGGGCCTTATATCCCCATGCCTTGTGCCACTAATTTACTACCTGTGCAGTCCAAGGGAAAGTGACTCCTCTTGCCTCGTTGTATTATCTATAAAATGGGGATAATGCTCCCTGTCTCCTAAAATGGCTGAGAGGATTAAATAGGATGAGTGACATCTGTGAGTGGACAACATGGGTCCACGGTAAGGAAAAGATTTGGATCCCTTTCAAATGAGGACTGCCAGGCCCTGGAGCAAGTGTAAACCAAGGTCTGGCCTATCCTGCCATGGTTGCTCTGTTCACCAAACATGGTCTCTGTGTTGGAGAGAAGCAGATTTGGTCAAGAGGTGGTTCCCACCCCAGGGAGGAAGTGTCCCCCAAGAGAATGAGGCAGGATGGCTCAGTAAAAAGGAACCGATCTCTGGAGCCAAACTGAGCTGCTCCACCACGAAGGAGCTGTGGTGGTGTAGAGTAGGTCACCTACATCTCTGAGCCTTCATTTTGTCCTGTGTAACACAGAAATGATTATATGTATTGGAGCAATTGGGTGAGAAAGTAACTGAGCCCCAGAACGTGATGCACACTGAATTGCTGCTATTTCATCTGACAATCTTGGGTGAGGCAGGAGTGGAGAATGAGGTGGTAGGGAACCATGCCCTGTGTGAGAGTAGGTACAGCCGTAGTGGGCCTTTCTAGTGTTGTCCGTAGGAGGCGCTGTGGGAGGTCTTTGCCAATAATGATAGGAAATTAACCATGCACCCGTGTCCTGACATGTGGAAGGTGGCAGTGCCGCCATTATTGAACACTTAGCATGTGCTGAGCCCCATGCTGACAGTTTTTATATTATCTCATTAAAATGTTAAAGTTTCCAGTCCTGGGTTCCATTTCTAACACTATAAAAATTAAATTCTGTTATTCATTTATTTATTTATTTGGTACCAGGAATCAAACTTGTGCTTGTCAGGCAGGTGCTGCTGAGCTATATCCCCAGCCCTTAAATTCTGTAATTTAAACTCATATAACTTGTAAGTTCCTGAGAACCATGTAAGATGGACTCTATTAACATTCTCCTTATGTGCATGAAGAACATAGAGATGAAATCCACTTTCAAAGTCACATCTGCCCTGCTCCCTGCCCCTCGGAGCCCCATGTCGAAGACAGAAGTGAGGGGCTGTCTTCCCTGAGTTATGGGAGGACCAAGACCTTCCGCTCGGAGTGGTGAAGTGGAGGCCAGGCCTTGGAGTCAAACCCTGGGTTTGGATTCTGGCCCATTTCTAGTTCTCTAACTCTCTGACCTCAAGCTCTGAGTTTTTCCTGCCCCCGTGATCTGTCTTCACTCAGGAATGATGCTCAGACCTCCCTTCTAGGGCAGCTATGAACGCTGGCTCACCTCTGACCATGGGACACCAAGGAAGCACTGGAGGACAGTCCCGGGGCAGAAACCTGCTGTCTGACCTGGAAACACTCACCTTGAATTTAGGAGGCCAGGTCCCTCCCCTCCCATCCTTGCCTCTTAGGAGATGTAGCCTCAGTGGGGCTCAGTCAGCCCTCCTTTCTCAGTCCATCACTGCCCTGCTGCCCCCCACCCCTCGCCTGTCCCAGGGCCAAGCCAGGAGTGAGATGGGATAAGACTGGAAGCAGGAAAATACATTGTTCCAGTGCCTCAGCTTCTTCTGTGCCCCTCTCCACTTTGTGATATGACACCTGGAACCCTCACCCTCGTCTGTCAGAATCAGCTTGTGAAAAAGGTCTGGGAGCCTCCATGTGTGGTGTGAGGAGGAATAAGCACTCTCCAGACTGAGGGCCAGGACACCACATTAGAACCATGCCAGCTCATTAAGCCCTCACCACCTTCTCAGGTGAGTTGGTTGTCAGCTGCCTCTCTGACAGTTAAAGGTGCTGCCCACACTTGGGAATTAGCATTTTCTAAGGCCAGTGCCCTCCTGCTCAAGGGAATCAGGCAGATACAGAAGGCAGTCTGTTGAAAGAGAATTTTATTTATATCAGACAGGAGTCCTTTGCATCCCCTGCAGACCACCTCTTAGGGATTTGTGGCCCTGACCTGCAGCCCTCTTAGCTCTGGCTGTTCTTTTCATAGTCTCACCAGTGTTCTCTGCCCCCTCCCAGCCCCTTGCCTTCCAGTTCCAGAAGCTGGCCCCCTCTCCTGCCCCCCAGAAGAGCCGGCCTGCTGGGCCTCTCATCGATCCATCCTGCTACATCCTGAGCGAGACTAATAGGTTCCTCAGGTCCCTCTCAGCCTCAGCCTTGGCAGGAAATCTGCTGCTGAGCCCGAGTCCCACAGGAGGGTTGGGGTGGAGCGGGGAACTGGAAGAATGGAGATTTGAATCCCTGGTGGCCACTGCCCCGGTTAACCCCATGGTTCTGTTAAATGGAGATGAGGAGGATGACAGTTGGAAAAGGTCAAACTGCCCTGAGATTGCTTGTATTCTTAATATAGCTTGATGATGCTCTGTCTTCTGCAAATCCCTTTCTCTGTCTTCAATTAAAAAACAACCTCTTCTAATTCACAGAATTAGAGAATCTCTGGCCTGGAAAGACATCAGTGTTTTTCTAATTCAACTTTTCACTGCCTGGTTTAATTTCCTCTACTACAGTCCTCAAAAGGGGCTTCAGTCTCTACTTGACTACCTCCAGTGATGGAGACCTCACCACTTCCTGTGCAGTCCACTGCATCTTTAATAGCTCAAACAGAAGGTTCTTTTCAATGTTGAGGTGAAGTCTACTTCCCTGTGACTCCCATCCACTCATTGTTCCTGGCTTTCGTTCTTGAGACTGCCAAGAACAAGTCTGCCTTGGGACTGTTCTTCCCATGTTTCCTCAGGTCAGCACCCTTCCTTCAGCTCTCCCCTAGTGACAAGATGACAGCCCCCACCTAACACTGCTGCTCCCCTGGTTGGTTAAGATGCAGAGTCTGTTTCCTCACATTCTCTAGTTCAGTGCAGTCTAGGCTAACACTGTGCACCCTGCTTGTACTGGAGATGTGTAGAGATGTTCAAATCTGTGAAAGAGTTCATGTATCAATCACACACACAAATGATGCATACATAGGTCTACAAATGATTTCCGATTTGTGATGGTTTGACTTAAAATTTTTCCACTTTACCATGGAGCGAGAATGATGCACATTCAGGAGAAAACAGACTTGGAGTTCTGCATTTGGATCTTTTCTGCGGTTAGCAAAATGCAGTCCCTTACTCTCTTGGGACACAGGACAGTGGCAGTGAGTCACAGCCCCCAGACAGTCACAAGATCATGAGGGAAAACAGTCCATGCTCTGCAGTACACTGTGATGTGCAGTAGGTTAGGTGTGTTGAATGCATTTTCAGTTTACAGTATTTTCAGCCTACAATGGGTTTATCATAACCCCACTGTAAACTGAGAATCATCTACATGTGATCGAATATCTTATGTGGTTTATAATCAATGGCTGTATTTGGGAGTTTGGATAATAAATCCTGTAAGAGGTAGAGAAGTGAACTGTGGGTAAAGACTCCGGAGAAGGGAAGAGATGTTTTCAGGGAGGAGATGGAATTGGGAGTAAATGGGAAACAGGATTTGTTGAGCCCCTTCTAGGTAGAGGTACCCTTAGCACTCCTTCAATAACCCGGCGATGTAGTCATTCTGATTTCACAGACATGGACACAGCCTGGCAGTGCTGGAGTTGCATTCATGTCCTGATATTGTGCTTTGTTGTTGCGCGCGCGCGCACACACACGCACACAATGAGGTTGGGGGAAGGGATCACTCTCTGATAGGTGATAGGGCTGCACACCTCCCCCAGGACCAGCTGCTCTTCTCTCCTGTCTTGTCCCTACTGTGCCTCTCTGAATATGCAGGTTGCTAGATGGGCCAGAGGACTATGTTGTTCTCATTTAAAGGGCAGCAGAGCACCCCAAGGAGGCAGCAGGCTGAGACTTGATTGGAGCACAGTCTCCAGGATATCAGATATCTAGGGGACTCCCTTTCCCTGGAAGCACAGCACACCCTCCAGCTTTTAAGGGATAGAGGGTCCCTGGGCTGCTTTTGTAAGTCATCACCATGCTGTGCGTAATCTTGCTGTCCTCCCGTGGGCTTCTTTGAATGCTCCCACTGAATTTCATTGCCAATTTGGAGAATCTCGGGGATTTTGGCCTCTTTTCCAGCTAAGGTCCAAAGATTCTCCATACTACACACCAGAACTCTTGGGGTTCACGGCAACATGCCTCCCTTATTTACCCCTTCCAGGTATGGCCCTTCCTCAACCCCAGCATTCCCAGGAGATGGCAGAGGCCCCAGAAGCACTACCTCTGTGGCCTCTCCTAGCTTCTGGTATCTTTTGGGTCAGGCCCTCAAACCTTTGTCCAAGCAGGAGTTTGCTTTTGACATCATCTCTGAGGAAGGTTCAGTGAATACTCTACTTAATATAGGACAAAATGAGGCTGCACCATAGAAAACCAAACCATATCAGACTGCCAGACAAAATAGGAATATGATTTGCTGTGAATTTAGCTGTGTATCTGTATTGGGTAGGGTTTTACTAGAGAAAACATCTGTTACACAAGATATACAAAAGTATAGAAATTACTGGATAGGCTTACGAGGGTCACCCACAGAGTCAGATGAGGAAGTGTGCAAAGGGTGTTTGCACGCTGGAGGCCGAAGGATTCTATCCAAGGTCTGGAGTTCACCACAGCGTCCTGTGCAAGTCCACACCAGCAGGCTGATGGGTCTGTGACAGAAAGCCGAAAGGTCTACACTGGAAGGCCGGAGTCTATGCCAGAAAGCTGAACAGTCTATGCTGGAAGTCAGAAGACAATGTCCAAACCAAAGGTGAAGACTGGAGCTCCTCCAAAGAAATGGAGTGCATTTGTCCTTCCTCCTTCCCTGTTATACCATCCAGGTGATGAGCCACCCTAGGGCAGGTCTTCTATGCCCTAAGGTGTAGAGTTGCTAAGCTTGTTTAGTTAAGCTTCTATATGTCTCAAGTTGACACAATGAGTCAACCACTACTGTATCCAAGGACTCCAAGCTCCAAGGGCAGGGACTGAATCTGGTCCATCTACTCTGTTCACTGCCTGGCCTTACATTCACACACTGGAGAAGGCTGCCTCTCTAGGCCTGCCCTTGAGCTCCTAGGGGGTTAAGTAAATACAGGACCAATGCCATGGAGACAGCCTGAATTAGTTCCCAGCATGTTTTCCATAGTCTTCTGGGGTTCTCTCCCTCATATACCCACTTCACAAATGAAAATTAGAGCCTCGGAGTAGTTAGATGGTTTCTCAAGATCATGTAGTCTGTGAGGGCTGACTCTGAGCTTGAATCCAGATCTGCTGGGTCAGGATTCAGATGTGCCCGAGGCATCAGAGCCACTATAGATGGAATCCTGTGGGGAGGGGCACAGACAGAGGTGCGCATTACAAGTCTCAGCAGAGGTGCTGCCTGGGACAGAGGAAAGGCCAACATCATGCCTTGGCTTCCACAGCGTGGCTCTTTATGCAGGTTTTGTAAAGAACAGGCCCACCCAGGGCTTCTTCCACCCTGCCACAACTGCCAGCTCCCTGGAAAGCTTTCTCAGAACAGTGCAGGAAGGTCAGAGTTCTTTCCTGTCTTATCAAGTCAGGCCTTTGCTCTCCAATGCTGGTCCTTCTTGTTAAAACAAAACACAAGAACAACAAAACCCACTGAATCATAATCTTTCCTTCCCTAAGTCCCCACACACATGTCATTGGGCCTCTCCAGTCACTAAACCTGTTGTCCCCTGCTTAGTTTGTCCCAAGAGACAACATAATCTCCTCAAAAGAGAGTTGGATGGAGATCAGAAAATGTGAATTCTGGTCCCAGCTGTGTTCTTCTGTCTCTGTGTGACCGGGCAAGTCATGTCATCTCTCTGTAAACTGAGAAGCCAGGGGAATGTTTTTCAGTGCCCCCTCTGGGTCATCCTTTGATCCTTGAGAGTCAGAAGGATGCAGAGAAGATCTTTGGGGTTCTATTTAAGACATCTTCGAGTTAGGGATCTTCAAATTGCCAGTACAGAAACTGGCAGCCTGTGGACCTTTGAATGGGTGGAAACCAACCTTTGCCACACCATCTACACCATGTATGGTGAGTGACTCACCTCCCCAGCTCCCATCCTCCTCCTAATTCTGGGGCTTTTACAGGACTGTTGCAAAGATTTACATGAGGTAAGTTATGTAACAATTTTAGCACATTAGCTGGAACATAACAAGTGTTTGATAAATGTTACTCATGTCATTGCTTTGGGAGGAAATGCCTACCAGTCTCCTTTCATCAGAGTTGAGGCCACTGCTTTCCTGGAAGGTGACCCTTCAGACACACGCACACATGCACACACACACACCCTCCCCAGCCTGCCTTTCCAAAATCAGGATTGCAAGAAGACCCTCTTGTCTCAGTGGCATCATTCAGGATCAGCTCCTCCCACTATGGCTTCCAGGCAGCAAGTAACCAGGCATGGAGGAGGGAGGGCGAGAGTGCTTAGCATTAGTGCACAGTCTTTTTTCATTCTGTTCTGGGCCAAGTCTTACCTGCTGGAGTGTGGTTTAAAGCCTGTTCTTTTATAATCATAATAGTACCATGTCTTAATGTAGCCATGAGGCTCTGAAGAGTTCAAAGATGTGCTAGACCTGTTTTCTGAGCTTTGCGATCTTGAGGAATCTCCTCCCTCACCTCTAAAATGAAAACAAAGACTTTTTCTAGAGCCTGTTAGGACATTTTTGTGGGTTTGATAGGTGCCTAAATTCTTTGCACACTGCTTCATTGAATGTTTACACCTCCCTGAGAGCTACTGCTGTGAAAGTCCTCACTTGTATGGGGAAACCAAGGCTACATGCAAAGATCAGGGAAGGAGGGAAAGAGACCTCGACCTGGTGGCCTCTGAACCTAGTTCTTTGCCACTGGGTACACTGTGGCGATGGTCTTGCCTCACCAGGGAAGCCTCAAGATCTTCTTTAAAAGGGAACTCCCTAGGAAATCAGGGAGAGGAAAGGACTTTTGGGGCATTCTTTTTAGTTAGATGGGATAACTGAAATCCCAAGAGGCCAGGAAGCCTGCTCAGGTTATATCGTGGGTCTTCAGCACTGGCTGAGATCCCAGCACCAACCCAGTGACCAGGCATCCTGTTTGGTCCCAGCATCTGTTGAGGCAGTACTGCAGACCCTCAGGTACCTCCTCCTCTCTCCCTCTCCAGGCCTTTTAAATCTAGAGAAGCTGCTCCGGCAATTCCTGATCTCCAAGGACACACTCTCCGTCAGGATGCTGGATGACACCCGGGACCCCACCCCACTCCTCAAGGAGATCCGAGATGACAAGACAGCCACCATCATCATCCATGCCAATGCCTCCATGTCCCACACCATTCTCCTGAAGGTGGGAGCTGGCTGGGGGGTGGTGCTGGTGGGCGTGGAGCATCTTTTCTCCCCTTTCTCCTTGCCTCAAGCATCTCTGAGCCACGTCTGTCCTCACCCATGAGCAGAATTTGAACCCTGATCAACCCCTCCCTGTGTTTCCTAGTAGAGCTTACTTGCTTGATGCTGTGGAAGTAGCTGCATATATTTACAGCCAGGATGGTCACACCAGTGTGTGTTTCTGTCAACCCTGTCTTTAATCTCAGTGCTGTGTTTAGCAGTTTACAAAGTGCTTCTTTGTCATTTCCTGAAATAGTCCTCCAATGATGATGAGAGGTATATATGCTGTCTGCATCCTACAGATGAAGAAACTGAGGCTGTGGGAGATAAGCAGATTTGTCCAAGGCCAGCCTTGTGAGGAGTGGAGCCTATGCAGCTCTCCACCTGCAAGTTAGGCAGTTTCTCCAGTGTTTCAGAGACAGAGGGGCAGATGCCAGCCTGGAGTCAGGAGACATATACTTCCAAACTAGAATGCTGAGCGAAGCCTGGCAGTGGGTTGGGGGTCGAGGGGGGTAGAGAGAGAGGGTGCGTGCTGGCTACACTCTGGACAAACCCCTGGAAACAGCTGGGAATTGGGGAAGTTGCTCAGCTAGGCTGGTGGCCAGACTGGATATGCCACCCCAGAGAGAGCAAGCTCTGCTTCTGGACTGTGCCCTGGCTCCTCAGCAGCTTCCTCAACCTCTCAGGCACATGGGCTTCTTCTAATGCCATTTTAATTGCACATTTAAACACAACCTGTCATCTTCCACAGGGGAGCAAGTCTCCTAGTTAACCTCTGCCAAACTGTGCAGAGCCTACTCAGGTGATTGTCTCTTCCTCTCCCTTCCTTCTTCCTTCCTTCCCGTCTTCCCTTCTCATCTAGTTTTTGTCTTAGAGTTAATAAGTGATCCAAATGAGTTCTCTCTCTATCTCAGCATAGAGAGCTGTCCCTTCAGCCTGTTGCTATAGTAATTTTCCACAGCATGAAAGCCACATCTGTCTGCATGTCTTCCCAACTCAGTCACATCTAGCCATCCCCACACACACCTCAGAGGCATCAGTTTTTCTCTTTTCTTCCTTTTTCTCTGTCTTCTCTTCTGTCTGGAGCTATCATCAATGGAGTTATTAAGGATGGAAAAGTTCCTTTAGGTTTCAAGGGCTGACTGTCATCCCTGGGGAGTAGAGACAGTTTCAGCTTAGCAGATATAGATAAGGCCCTTCCTTCCCCCTTTGCAGAGGGCAATAGCTGGAGATGGGAGCCTTGGGGTCAGCTCTTTTCACAGGATCATCCCATGACTTCTTGCATATGAAGCTGGGCTCCCCCACCCCAATAATGTGACTAGTTAGTTGTTGAAATTTTTGAAAGTTTCCACGTTCAAAGGCTCATGGAAGAAAATAAATATCATTCACAATCCCATCATCCAGCGTTTACCACTCCTAAATTTTGGTGCCTTGCCTCACTGCTGCAAACATCTTTTCCCCCAAATTATTACCACCCCATACAAACTTTTCTGTAAATTGCATTTTTCCCTCACTTAATTATCTGCCATGCATTTTCTCCCTGTCATTTAGTATTTCTCTACAAATATTTTAATGGCTGCATCATTTTCTATCATATAGATGTCCCATAATTTATTTGACCAACCCTTTTATTATTGGAGAAACAGGTTGTTTCCAATATTTTGCTATAATAAATAGTGCTGGGATGCACATCATTGTACATAAATCTTTATGCAGATTCATGAATATTTCCTTGGTGTAAATTTCTAGAATTCTGAGTTAAAGGTATGCATACTTGTGAGGATTTGGGGATGATTTGTCAGATCGCCTTTTAGAAGTCAGCCACAGTTTATACTCATAGCAGCAGCATAAAGGTATCTTACTGCACCCTTGCCAATACTGAGAATTTCTGTTAAAAATGCTTTATGGGTTTATTATTGTTGTTTCTTTTTCTTTTCTTCTTTTGTTTTTTTGTGGCTCTGCTTTGAAGGAAACTCTGCCTGTAATGACCCTCGCTAACAAACAATTCCGCTGGGTGCCCTATGGCCATCTTTCCTGAGCCCCCTCTCTGCCCCCAACTTCTGAGTCTTTGGAGCCAAACTGATCAATGTGCTGCAAGACCAGCAAAGCGCCATTTCTTTGTTCCTGTCTGACATCCTATGGCCTCAGGCAGGCAGACCTGCCCTCTCCTCAGGCTTCCCTGGGGCTCCATGTTTCTCCTTCCCAGGGTCCCTGGGGCCTTGGGGCCTCCACAAGGTTAGACTCAGTGTACGCAACTGTGAGTGTGCAGGCTGTGCAGGGGGCTTCTGGGAGCCCCTGTGTGCACATGGGCACCAGCCCCTATAGCTTGGCAGCCCTCTGCCGTCTCTTGGTTTCAGGAGGATTTATGGAGTAATCCCCTACTTTATTGAGCGGCTGTTCCTGCAGCAAACTCCATGTTTACTCAGAATTCAGGTCTTAAAAACCAAGAATCTCTTGTTTTATCTCTAGGACATCAGATTTCACAAAATGGATTTTAACCATTGTACCTTCCACCCCCAGCCCACCCTTGCATCAGTGGGCTCTCGTGGTTCTAGGCAGCGTGGGAGGCAGTTGCCCTCTCTGTGGACAGCATGGTATGTGTGTGGGTGGCGGGGTAGCGGACAAATGTCCTGCCATATCGTCATCTTGCAAGTGGAGGAGGAGTGTAACTTTGCTTGGGAGGAGAAGGCACCTCAGCACAGAGGCCTTGTCCTCTGGGTGAGTTTGTCCTTGTCACTAAGCCCTTCTATACTTCAGCTGCACATTGGGATACAGTGATATAATCCCTAGTCTGTTTCTCAAGTAGGCTAAAAGGGGTCCTAGAAGAGTGCTCACAAAGTTATTTGAGTTCCTTGGGAGATAAACTCTATGTAAGAGGAAATGCAATCATCCCTGGTCATGTTTCTCCCCCATCCACCTCAACAGTCATGACAAGAATGCTCTCCCGGTGGCCTGGAGCTGCTGGATATATTATGAAAATCTAACCACCTGTCAGATGGGATGAGGGCCCTGGAGAGAGTGGGCTCATTATTTACCTGATCTACTTGTCAGTTTCTGTAGCACTTGTCACCCTCAAAGCCAAGCACACTGACAGGGAAAGTTGGTCAGGGGTATTGGTGATAGGTACAGAGATCAGACAAAAGGCAGCCTGTTCTGAAGCCACAGTTCTCAACCATGCTCCTGTGCTGTGATCAAGGTTGAAGCATGTCACAGGCAACTTGTTCTTCATTACAAGTGAAGGACCAAAGTTTGCAAATGATTCTCTTGTTTCCTATATTACTGTAAATGCAGAATGAATCTCACTTGCATCCCCATGGGTGGAGTTCACTTCAGCATTGCGTATAGCTGACAGACTGTTGTCTATGCCAGGTCCCTAAGAGGATGTGTGTGCAGTTCTGCTGATACCGTAGTCCTCAAGGAGAGTATAGTGTGGTTACAAGCACTGCGATTAGGCTGCTGGCTTTTATTTCATCTTTTCTAGTATGAGCCATGTGACCTTATATAAGGCACTGAGCCTGTAGTCATGTCAATTTCCTCTGCTGTAAAATGGGAGTGGAGGAAGAAAAATAGTGTCTACTTCATATGGTTAATTCAAGTAAAATGCTTTATAGAGCCTGGCACATACTGTATAGTGGGTAAATGTTAGCCATTGATATTGTTTGTTAGTAGTTGTAGAAATAATTAAGTCTGTTTTCTTATTTATTTTATTTCTCTTGAAGCCATTTTAATTCCCATAATATCCATTATACCCATGGGACTGTGTTGTGCATGAGAACTTGAGCTACTGTGACTATCACTGCAGGGGTAGAGAGTAAGGTGGAGGTGTAAAGACCTTCTCTAGAGGTCGGTGTTTCTGTGCTCCATCCTCCAAGATCAAGGGCAATGTAAGACTCAACTAAGACATCCTGCTGTGCCTGGTGTTGAAGATGGTGGGCCAGAAACACTGCAGCCCCTTGGAGCCTTCACTGCTCTTTTGCTGCTGGTGACTTTTTGTTATCTAATCTCCTTCTCTTCACTTTGCAGGCAGCTGAACTAGGGATGGTGTCAGCCTATTACACATACATCTTCACTAATCTGGTAAGACATTTTCACTGTTTGCTTCCTTGGTATAGAGTGTTGTCAGTGGTCAGGGTTAATAGGTTGTGATGGGATGAAGCCCAGAAGATAATGTGTGGGCAAATAGAGGCAGAATAGCAGAAACCAACCAAGACCTAGGCAGCCTACAAACATGGAATTACGAGTTCACTGGGATTCGCATCTCAACAATTCCAAGTCTGGGAGGAATGAAAATGTGTACATTCTGATGCTTCCATTCAAATGCCACTAGCTAGGTAGCATGGATTCTTCTGGATAGTACAATAACGGGTGAGCCTCCTCAGTAGCTCCATTTAGTGACTTGGAATCTGGTCTCTAACTCACCAACATACCACCCATGGTAACTCAGAGGTAGGGAGGCCAGGGTACAAGAAGTATGCATGTGTGTTTTAACTGGTCACACATCTAGAGGCTGTATCTTAGCCATATCACCATATTTTGAAGTTGAGAAAGCTAGGACCTGTAGATTTTATTGAATCAGGTTTAAGTACTAACTTTGCCAAATACCAACCATGTGCCTTTCAGTAAACCATTGAGTTTTATTGTCTTTGTCTGTAAAATGGGGATACAAACAGTTACATTACTGAACTGTTGTGATTTTGAAATGATGTGATTTTTCAATATGAACGGAAGCATTTTGAAATTGTAAAACATTAAATGTGAAAGTTATTGTGACATACAGACACAGTCAAGTAGGAAGTAGGAATGACCTCAGAAAATAAGCATTTTAAAAGATATAACTTTTTATTTTGGAATACTTATATAATTCCTAGGAAGTTGCAGAAATAGCCCTGTGTACCCTAAATTGAGTTTCCTCCAATAGCTACATCATATGTAATTATAGTTCATTGTCACAACCAGGATATCAGAACATGAAATTCATTAAAGTACATGGACGCACAACTGTTTCATCATCGCAAAGATCTTCCTCATGCCATGCTTCGTAGTCGCACCTGTCATCCTTTTCCCCACTGTCCCCAATCCTTAGCAGTCATTAAGTTCTATAAGTGTATGATTTTGAGAATGTTATATAAATGAAATCATATCATGCATGACCTATGATTGACTTTTTTTCCCTCACTCTGTGTAATGCCCTTGAGATCCATTTTTACTGATGAGCAGTATTTCTTGGTACCCATGAGCTATTTGTTCAACCATTAATCAGATGACAGGCACTTTTGTGGTCTCCAGTTTTGGGCTGTTACAAACAGTGCTGTCCCGAATGATCACTCAGAGAAGTTTATTTTATTTTATAAATTACTTGATCAGGTGATCCCTTCACCCAGATGTGCTTTTGAGCACCTGCTGTGTATCAGTTACTGATCCAGGCTTAGAATGGGAATAATAAGAAGGTCATCCCCTTTTGATTCAACTTGGGTATAGATGGCTACTTCCTCACCACAAGACTGCTACTGCAGTAGGGGATTGTTTATTGAAGTCCAGCAATGCATAAGAAGATGCCCACACATATTGTATGTGCACAGTGCACAGAACTTTCTCCAAGAGGGCATCCTGACATTCAGTACTAAAACATCACCAGTAGCCCTCTTGCATCTTTCACAATGTGAAACAGAATAAATGTCTTTGTTTACTGTTTAATTTTTTTTTTCTGTCTACCACTGCTGCTGTAAATCAGAGCATTAACATGTAAAAGAGAGGAAAGGATTAGGCTATTCCCAGAGCAATGCAAAAGCATTTGCTTAAAGTAAGGAGGCATCTGGGGCAGCCTGGGAAAATTGGCAGAAGAGTAAAGAGAGATTAAAGTACAGTTGTGTTCCATTTAGAGAGCCTGGGAGAGTGGGGGAAGGAGGGACAAGAGGCAGAGCCAGGGCTGCCTGCACCATGCTAGTGTTTGGGGGACTCCTTGCCTTAGACAGCAAAATCATCAGAGGAGGGAGGATCTTGGTGGCTGGGAGTCAGAGAATTTAACAAATGGAAGGAAGGAAGCCCCTCATTCAGAATATGGGTTCCAGTGACAATAAGGCCCTAATCAGTAGTCAGGTGGACATGCTTTGCTTAGAGATTTTAAGAAGGCAGCATTGTACACACTGTAAGTCACCATTCCCCCTGTCAGAAATAAGAATGGTAGTGATGATGTTAAGTAGAAAAAGCAGTGTCCTGTGAGAGCAGGATACCCAGGGTCAGTTCTTCTCTGCCCCATACTCATTCAGACTTTGAGTAAGTCACATTGACTCTCAGAGCCTCATTTTGCTCATTTAAAAAACAGAAATAACAAAGCCCAAGCCATTATTATGGGGATTAACCACAATTCTTTTAAGTAAAAATGCATTGTCAGTTGGACATGGTGGAACATGCCTATAATCCTACCACTCTATGAGACTGAGGCAGGAGCATCACAAGCTTGAGCCCAGCCTAGGCAACTGTTATGGTTTGTGTCTGGATGTCCTCCCAAAGCCTCATACAGTCATAGGGAGTGGGCTTTTAAGAGGCAGTTGAATCTAGAGTTTGTGATTGATTCATGGTCCAATGCTGGGACTTAGGTTGTGAGTGCAACATCTGCCCTAGGGCAGGTAGCCTGCATATCATATAAGGTACAGAAAGAGGTTTGTCTCTCTCATTGCTTTTGCTGTTTTCTGCCACCATGAACTATTGCCCCCTGCCGTGTGTCCCCTTGCCTTGTAGCTAGCCAATTATTGACTAAAACCACTATAAACTGTGAGCTAAATAAACTTTTCCCTCTTTAACTTTGGGTGTTGGGTATTTTGTCTCAGCAACAAGAGAAAAGTAACTAAGACAGCAACTTAGCAATTTAGTGAGACCCTGTCTCAAAAAGTGAGGGATGGTGGCTGGGGATGAAGGTCAGTGTGAAGACTCTAGGTTCAGTATCTAGTACAGTTAAAAATTTTTTAAAAATCATTGTAAACCTCAAAGTGCTATGTGTTTCCACGGCATTGTATTTTTTAGCACAACACAATTATAGTTTTCAGTTTTTGAAGAGCTTGCCTCATTTTCAAGTGGGTGCAGAATGGGAATTATTCTGGGAGCATGCTTCAGAGAGTTTTGAACCTGAATTACAAAGACTCACATAGTTCATGAGTTTGCAAGGGGAAATCAGAGGAGTAACTATTTACAATACTGGTTAAATAGTCAAGAAAGTAGAAGCAGAACCATTGTAAAAGTTGTGTGGTGAAGGAATATTCTGTTGAGCTTCTCATTAGTGCCTTGGCTTTTTAGAAGGGTCAGGGCTCTAATATTCTTTTTAGAACCACTCTTCTTGCCCCACTGCAGTTGGAGTTTGGGGCCAGAGAAGCTGTCAGTTTTCTTGACACTGTGATGCAATACCTGACACCCCCAATTTAAAGGAGGAAAGGTTTAATTTGGCTCATGGCTTCAGGGTGTTTAGTCCAAGATCAGCAGGCAGAAGAACATGGTGGAGCAAAGCTGCTAAGTTCATGGTAGTCAGGAAATACAGCAGAGAAACAGTGCCCAAGAAGAAGTCAGGGACCAGACATGACCCATGGTTATGCCTCCATCTATCCAGACTCACTCAGAAGTGTGCTGCATCCATTCACTGGGTGGATCCCAAACCAGTCATCCTAGTCACCATATCCCATCCGCTATCAACTTAATGCCAAAACACATTTCCTTAAGTCATATTTAATCTGCAAATAAAGACAATAAGAAGTTCATAATTTGGCCTAACAATACAACTATCCTGCATATAACCAGTAATGCAATAATCCCTTCTTTTTTTTTTTTTTTTTTTTTTTTTGGTACCTGGGATTGAACTCACAACCTTGCACCTGCCAGCAGTCAGGTGCTTAGGCCACTGAGCTAAATCCTTGGCCCTGTTTTTTGAGACAGGGTTTCACTATGCAGTTCAGGCTGGCCTTGAACTTACTTTGTAGCCCAGGCTGGTTTTGAACTCACAAGGATCCTCCTGCCTCAGCCTCCCTAGTGCTGGGATTAAAGGCGTGTGCCACCATGCCTGGCTGACACAAATTCTTAATAGTTCCAGCATTTTTCAAAAGTGCAAATCCAAGTATCTTCTGAGACTCGACAAACTCTTACCTGTGACTCTCTGTAAAAGTAAAAAACAAGTCAAAACAAGTCACATAGTCCCTGAGTATAATGGCACAGTGTAAACATTTCTATTCCAAAAAGGAACAACAGAAAGATAGAAAAGAATTGGACCAAAATAAGAGTGAAACCTAGCAGGAAAATCACTCCATCCTGCAGATCTTTATCTAGCATCTGGGATATGGTAGTGAGATGTGAGTTCCAGAGGGCTCAGTGAGCCTTATCCTCGCAGCATTGCTGGTTGTAGTCCATCTAGTTTCTCTCTGGGGCTGCCTTCACTCTTGAGCTGCAGCTTTCCTTTGCAGACTTTCCACATTTCTGGCATATCCCAGCTTCTTTAGGTCTTCACTGTACCTTTGACATTCCACCCAAACAGCCACAGCTTTACAGAGAATGAGTTATCTTTTGCATTTCTCCAGTCGCTTCTTCCAGACATGAATGCCACCTGGGCCTTCATTTTTATTTATTGTTTCTCCGAATTTCTTAGGTATCCCCATCATGTCCCATCTTTCTGAATTCTGTGACACTGGTGTAGATAAACTGTTTGGAAACTACCATGGTGAACTGAAAAATGCACAGACCCCAGCCTTAGGTAGACAGATCTAATATTCTAATGCAGCTACCTACCTGCTGTGTGATCCTGTGCAACTACTTAACCTTCCTGAGTCTCAGTGACCTCTTCTGTAAGTGAACACTAATAGTACCTGTCTCAGGAGAAACATACATCCAGAAATTGGCTTACAGTATTAACGTAGTAAAGGCAAGTTCTTATTTTTAAAAGTCCTGTTTTGATTTCTCATGTACTAAAAGGAATAGCAGATGCATATTTTTTGCCCAGCATTTAATGCCTTGTAAAAACAACTCCAAAAAATGCTGTTTTATTTCTTTCCAGAGAATGAATAAAACTAGGTAGCTCAGTTATTGTGCATGAGAGAACGTACTACTGCAGAGGTTGTGTTGGTAATTACTGATTAAGTGACCAAATTCCCATACCTGAGTCCCATCCAGGCATGAAGAAAGCTGATTGATTTAGGCCATCTATAATGACTGAACTGGGTTGACTGCTCTAGATTGGATCAGTTGATCACCCATTACAAGAGCTGGGATGAAGTGATCCATCATGAGTCAGACTTCCAAATCTTCAATTCATTTGACCCTACAGAAGCCAGTTTCTTTCCCTGTTGCAATCTAGACAGCAAAGAGAGTGAGCATACCAGCCATAGGCCTGTAGTGACATAGGGGACTGACATAACAAGAGGAGCTGAGCAGAGGAAGCTGAGGCTGCTGAGAAGGCCCTGCAGTTGTCACAGCAGAACCAGGGAGGGGCCAGAGGAGCCCAGAGAAGAGCTGGCTTGTGGGTCCTGGAAAAGCTTAGCTCAGTGACAGGATGTGTTGTCAGGTAGTGAAGAAACACTGTAGCAGGTGGGAAGAGACCTATGTACGGGGACAGAACCTGCAGAGGAAAAGATCTGCAACTGGAAGTATGTCAATGTTAAAGTACCCAGTCATAGTGAACAGCGAACAGATACCCATCTTTCAAGACAAGGTTTGAGATAGTTTGATTGATGAAACAGCTTCTTACCCTACTTTCTGGTTCTCATGGATCAGGCATCATTCCCCACAAAGCACATCCCTGATGAACAGGTGACACTAGCACCTAGCTAAGGTGGGAACCCAGGGAGTATGGGGTCCAAAGCACCAGAACTTGACAGGTGAATCGAGGGCCAGAGGTCAGGCGTGTAGAGAGGACCCTGGAGGAAGTAGGACCTGGCTGGCTGGTCAAGATAAGAGCTCCAGAGTTTAGGCCAAACTGAGAGATGGGCCAAATGAGGGACAAACAAAGGAAACAAAATTACTGGGCCAAGTCACAAAAAACAGATGTATGTGCAACCCGGAGAACAGGATTCTGCCCAGAAGACACTCAAATCTGAACACCCTTCCCTTCTCCCTTCTTTATTTCCTCCTTCCCTCCCTTCTTTTCCTTTTTAAATTATGTATTGTGGTAAAGTATACATAACATCAAATTTTCCATTTTAATTATTTTTAACTGTACATTGAAACACCATTTAACAGTGGCATTACATTCACATTGTTGTACAACCATCACCACTCTCTATCTGTTTGTAAAATGTTTCCTCAATCCAAACAGAAACCCTGCCCATGAAACAATAATTCCACATTCCCTCTCCCCCAGGCCCTGACAACTTCATCTCTTCTGTCTTCTTTATCAATTTGCCTGTTCTAGTCATCTCTGCATGTTAAACAGGTACTTCCCATTCCTTCCTCTTCCCAGTGCCTGACAACCACCATTCCACTACCTCTATGCATTTAACAGTGCACTTTGTATAAATGGAATTATAAATCTTTATCCATTTGTGTCTGGCTTATTTTTTTTAGATTAATGTCTTTTAGATTCATTCATGTGCTTGAATTTCCTGCCTTCTTAAGATTGGGTAGTGTACCATTGTATGCGCCACATTTTTTTATCCATTAATTCATCCACAGACACTTGGGTTGCTTCAACTTTTGACTGTATGAACAAAGCTACCATGAACATATACAAATACCTGTTCAAGTCTCTGCTTTCAGTCTTTTTAGGTATCTCTGTAGGAGGGCAATTTCTGGACCATACAGTCATTATATCTTTAATTTATTGAGGAGCCACTAAACTGTTTTCTAGAATAACTGTACCAATTTTTATTCCCATCAGTGTTGTACAGGGGTCCAAGTTTCACTACAATCTTGCCAGGACTTATTTTTCATGTTTTTTTTAAATAATAGGTGCAAAGTGGTCAGATGTGTTTCTTATTTCCATTTGGAGTTTGCAAATTGAAAGAAGGAAGACCACATGGCTATAGTTAAAAGGCCCTGCTGCTGAAGAAGCTTTATAATAAGAGAAAGTAGCTGGTGTCTTTTCAATCACTCAGGACAGGTGATTGAAATCTCCAGCTCAGAAGCTGATGAGCAATGTATCCCTGGAGCTCTTGGAGCTTTGGTTTCCTCATAGATAAGATGTGAATAATAATATCTGTCTTTAAAAATTTTTGGTAAGAATTAAAAATTAGCAGTTGATAACGCTAGTTGTATCTGGTGTGCAATGCTAGCTGTTGTAAATGACCAACTCCCAAGTTGCCTAGGTTCACGCAGTAGAAATACCCTCGACCCTCAGTATCTCTGGGAGACTGGTTCCAGGAGCCCTGCTGATTAACAAATCTGTAAATGCTTATGTCCCTTATATAAAATGGCATCATATTTGCTTCCATATACTTTAGATTATCTTAGATTACTTTTAATGCTTGATGCTAAATAAACAGTTACCATTCGGTATTGTTGAGGGAATAATGACCAAAAAAGGTATCTACATATTCAGTACAGACCCACTTTTCTCAAATATTTTTGATCTGCAGGTGGTTGAATTCATGCCTGAGGAACCCACAAAGGCAGAGAGCTGACCAACTGTATCAATTACTTGAAATCCCAAAACAGTGTTCCCAATCAATGGTAGCCTGCCACCAGATTATTCAGAGACCCAGGTTTCTGCTAACTCATAAATATTAAAGGCCAAAAGTGGAGGAAAACATGGAGGATCATACACAGGAGGGTTTATGGATCAGGCCTAGAAAGAGAACATATCTTTTCTCACAATTCCTCCAACTGGAACTTATAGGCAGCTGGGTAATGCAGTCTAGCTGTGTGTCCAGGGAGAAGAAGAAACAGATTTAGTGATCAAGAAGCAGTCTCTGCCACATTCAATTCTTAATCATTATCACACATCTCCTTTGTACATGCTAGAAAAGCAATTGCCTCTTAGCTCAGCATTGGCTGTTTAGAGGAAGATTGATCCTAAAACTGGAGATTGGCACTTAGTTTTCAGGTTGTCAGCTCCCTTGACTGTGCCTGGAGTGCTCTTATCTGGGTGGGGCATACCTAGGAGCTAAACAGGTTCCCTGGGCTTTTCTGATCTCCGGTTTGGAAAGGAGTCTCTGTCCTCCAGGCGGCCTCCACTTTTGGTTAGGGAACTTTTTTTTCATAAGATTGATGGAAGCTTGAATAGAGGACTTGAAAAATTAAGGGCCTTTGGGCAAAGCATTGTCTACCATTGAGACAGTGAAGGTGGCTGGTACTGTCTGAAGAGGAGAAGTGAAGGAGGAAGCTCCATTTGAACTAATAAATCTGGAGGGATTATCCAGTTACTAATGAACTCAGGGAGAGTTGCAACCACTGCCTAATAGAAAAGATAAAAATCACCCTAATCTATTGTCAGAGAGAACAGATGGGCTCTGCGCCATAGGAGGGAGCATCTGCCTTGGCAGTGAGAAGCGTGGAGATTTAAGGGTAAGAGTTAAAGGTCATGTGATGTCAGTGAAGAGTGGGAAATCATCATGCCCTTGAAGCAGCAGGCTGTGCAGCCTGTTGGCCATGGGGCTGCTCTCAGCCTTGCAGGTGCCATGCCACCACTGCTGTTTCACTGCCTCCCCCTGCTGACCAGCATGCCCAGCTCTGAGGGCTGCCCCATGCTGGAGGAGAGAATTCCATTTGTGGATGCATATAGAAGCAGTGACACTTTTGAGTTTTTTTCTTTGGGGAATCTAGGAAGATGGGCAGAGTGTGGAGAATGCCATGTTGGAAGGCAAGGTAAGGGTCGCCCCAGCAGAGAGCTTGTCACAGACACTGAATGCTGGGACCAGCAGTTTGGTGAACAGAAACTGATTTCATGAACCAGGTCCCAGTGAGCCCTACAGCAATCATTCCTCTAGGTCTCATTCTTTATCTTGTTTAGGCAGAATGGATCTGTGCAGCCACTCTTCCTCCTCTGGGTTCGTTTCATTATCAAGTATATCTGAGGCTATGTTCACATGTCCAAAAGTTTATCAGAGAGATTAACCATAAGTAATTACACTTGCTAAAATTATTACAGAAAGAGGAGCTAGGGCAGACAGAGGGAGAAGTAGTTGATTCCAGGAGAAAGTGAGAATGCTGCCACCCCACTCTTCCGCTCCTTTCTTGGCAAGTCATCCCTACCCATCTTTCAGGTCTCGCTTAAATGTCACTTCCCCAAGGAAGTCTTCCCTGACACACTACTAGATTGAGTCTGCTGTCACATACTCTCACAGCAGTCAGCGTCTGTATTTTGTAGCATTCAAACCAAGTGGGAATACTTTCTTCTGTATCTGATTCCTTCCAAATCTGAGCTTCATAAAGGCAAGGCCAAGCCTGTCTTGTCTATCACTATAACCCCAGTGGCCTCCTGGAGCATAGTAGACATTCAGCAAACATTTATTGTTTGGATGAATAGAGCATTTCATCATATGATAGAATTCTTGGAGGGGAAAGCCTGGCCAGTTGAAACAGCTCACCTCCTTGTATCCAGCAGAAATTCAGCTCATCCTAACCAAGCCCTTAAGTACAGAGGAGTCCAGTTGGCTGTCTGCAGCCCAACCAAGAGTTGGGCCCCATCTCCTTGTCCCCCAAGACAAGGTGGACAGAATGTTGGCTGAGGGATGCCCAGGGCTGTAGCTGAAGTGAGTCCACTCTCAAGGGCTACTGTAGCTCCCCAGCAGCATTCCTCCTGCAGGAAGGAGGCTCTCCTTCCTGGGATCCCATGGTCAGGTACAGGGGCACACAGACTCATGGGCTGGGAAAGTAGAGTTCTCCTATCAGATCCTTATGAGTAGCTGGAAATATGAGTAGAGCAGGACCATTCCACTTCTAGGACTGGCTACATCTCCCATCTTTCCTCCGCGGATGCTTTGGTTTATTTCTCTTTCAGGCCAGTGGTGCTCATTACCTTGGAGGAGACAATTGTTGATAGCTATCCAAGTGGTGAGCTAAGGGCCAGGGATATGTGACAAACAGCCTAGAACAAGAATTTGTGACAAGCTAAAGGTGCTGACTCAGGTCCACTTGGGACACAAGTTTTTCCTCTTCTGCCTTACACAGGACAGGGAAGTTAGTATGAAGCCGTATGACATCTGTTAGGGATTCTTCCCACTCCCAAAATACTTCCCACTCCCAAAGTACAAGAGTGCTAATTTCCCGTACTATTATACGTTGTGGGGGATGGGTGAGACATTACATGAGTACAGCTGTTACTTAGAATAGCCTACTCATGCCCCTTCTCTATCTCCCTGGCTCCTTGAGTCTTCAGAGCCCATGGGGTGAGGCCTCTTCTAGGAAGTTTTCTACAAACTTGCCACAATAGTTCAGAGGCCCTTCTTTGGTGACTCCATAATACCCTGTACTGTATCTCTTCATCACTTGATTGAGTCTACTTACAATAATCTTTTGGGTTATTCACCCCTTCCAGCATGGCCTCCTCAAAGGTCAGGACTTTTCCATCATTGTATCCCCAACACATAGCACAGTAAGTGCTCACTCTAGATCCAGTGCATGTGAGCCCACAGGGATGGAGATCTCTTCTCTCCACCCCTGCCTCATTGTGAAAGCTTACACAAGCCACTTTGTCTCCTCAGTTTGTTTCTTCAGCTGTATAATGACCAGATTTAGGTAGATGCTCTCAAAACAGAATTAATGCTATCATCAGCTATTAATATGTTGGCATGAATTGGATTTTCAGATTGGGGAGGCCCATCATCTATCAGGCCATGAGGAGTGGGTGGGGATGTGGGACACAGGACAGGTATTTCTAGGCAAAGGGGAGTGAGATATCCTGATAGCTCACAAGACACGGGTACTCCCCCAACTGGGGGATCTGCACAGCTGAGAGTACTAGAGGGATGAGCAAGCTAGATGAGGACACCAAAAACCATGGAGCAGGAGACACTGAAGTCACCTACTTCAGTGAAAAGCATGCTGAGCAGGAAAATCCATTGAGACTTTTGTTGTATATTCATCTAATCCATAAATTCACCTGTATTTCAGAGTGAAAAGATCTTTTGAGGTCCTCTGACTTATGCACAGAGGAAAAAGGACTTGTCCAAGATCACACACAGTTTTAGTGGGACAGTTCAGTGAAGACTTTGAGCTTTTGATGCAAGCTCCAATGCTGAAAGTCTGTCCACTCTGCACAGCAGACAGGCTACCATCTGACCAGAACCTTCCTTTCCTGGCTTCAGTGCCGCCTCTGCCTATCACACCTGCTCTAGTCACCCCAGCACCATGACCTACTCTGCCTATAATCACTTGCCTATTCTCATCTTTTTCCATAAAGAAACCACATCTGTAAAACTTTCTCTAAACTCCTCAATAAGGTTTAAATGCTCCCTGTCTGGGCTCCCATACCTTGCGTTGCTAAACTAAGGTCTCATGAAGACACATCCTACCAGACTACACTAGACTGGTCCTTGTATTCCTCACCACACAGAAGACGCTTAATAGTCATTTGCTGTATATGTGTAGTTGATTCAGCATTTTCCAGAGAGAAGCTGCTTAATCATGGCTGGCTGGCTCTTTATTTTATAATCCTGTAATGTGGGCCAAGGAACTTCAAGCTGTTAGTCACCATTTCCCCAAGTACAAAAACAAATGAATAAACAAATGAAACAAGCCCCAAACCCCCAAACCCTCAGTTAATGCCTCCTGAACCCTGCATTCTGATTGTCCCTGCACTTCTCCTGAGTATATCCCTGTTTTCTAACCACCTAGTTCAGACTATGCACACAGGCAAGTTAGCAGAGTTAAAAAGCACAGGATTGGAGTCACCGCTTACCCTTAAAATACTATTGTGCCTGTGTGTATCCAGCAGACACTTTTTACTGCTGGACCTGCCACTTCCCAGTGTTCACATTTGGTGGGCATGGTGCTTTCCCAGCTTAGAGAGATACATGGGGTGTTCACTTCATTACTCTATTACAAGTTGCTCTAAAAACGTATTTATTCAACAAAGCATACTGTAGTACAGAGTGGCTTTCCTAAAGGGCTCCATAAAACTGAAATATATGGGTACTTTTAATAAGTTTACAATAAACTACACTTTAGAGTCAATTGCTCTGGCACTAGAAAGCTGTCCAACTGACAGATTGTGGCTCTGGGTTTGTATTCGTGTGTGTAGGAAGTGTGCTTGGGGTGTGCACGTGCACGTGCTCAGACATCCCAGGAACTGTAGTTCTAGCTAGGTGAGAAGCAAATTTAAAACTTTTCTGATAAAAGCTTTGGAGTATTGGAAAGTTAGAGACAGTAAATCAGGAAACTGAAGCCTAAGAATGAATATACTCAACGCGGAGCAGGGGTGCTGGGCACCGCAGCACACACCTGTAGTCATGTAATGTCTTACCCATCCCCCACAATGTATAATAGTATGGGAAATTATGACTCTTGTACTTTGGGAGTGGGAAATATTCTGGGAGTGGGAAGAATCGTAACAGATGTCATGCTGCTCCATACTAACTTCCCTGTCCTATGTAAAGCAGAAGAGGAAAAGCCTGTGTCCCAAGTGGACCTGAGTCAGCATCCTTAGCTTGTCACAAATTCTTATCCTAGGCTGTTTGTCACATATCCCTGGCCCTGAGTTCACCACTTGGATAGCTGTCAACAATTGTCTCCTCCAAGGTAATGAGCACCACTGACCTGAAAGAGAAATAAACCAGAGCATCCATGGGGAAAGATGGGAGATGTAGCCAGTCCTAGAAGTGGAATGGTCCTGCTCTACTTATGTTTCCAGCTACTCATAAGGATCTGATAGGAGAACTCTACTCTCCCAGCCCATGAGTCTGTGTGCCCCTGTACCTGACCGTGGGAGCCTTCTAACCATGGAATCCCAGGAAGGAGAGCCTCCTTCCTGCAGGAGGAATGCTGCCAGGGAGCTACAGCAGCCCTTGAGAGGAGTGGAAGGCAGTAGACACATATACAGGCTAAGCTCCAAAATGCCAGGTAGTGTGAACTCACTTCAGCTGCAGCCCTGGGCATCCCTCAGCCAACACTCTGTCCAGCATTCTTATTGCCAGCACTTACAGACTGTGACTCTTATTCTTTATAACCTCTAGACATCTCCCTCTTTACTCTGACAGCACCTGGCCCAGGGGTCTGGAACAGGAGGCATTTGATTCAAGCTACTACCTTTCTTAACTGGCAGGATTGTGACTCCTCAGTAAGTCTTGAGGGAGAGGAGAGGAAAGAGTCTCAGAGATAGGGCTCTTCCCTTGGGGAGGCCAGGTAACCAAAAGAATCACCCCCAAGCCAATGGGAATCTCCTCCAAGAAAGGCTGTATTTGAGACACTGTTTATCTCTTCTGCTCTCTACCCATAGCCGGAATTAGTCTCAGCAGGGGCTGATTAATTAGAACATCTAAGTTGCGGAGGGAGAATGAGTCATTGTTGTCAATTATCCTGAAGAGCAGCCTGTCATGGAGTGCAAAATCATTGAAAATGGAAATGAACTAATTAGGCCTTTATCCATCCCAGACCTTGGGTGAGGAGGACGAACCAGCACCTGGGCCTCACAGTGAGATCTAGTAACTCAAGGTGAGGCAGGAAATTCCAACTCCACTTGATTCCTAACTACATGGACCAGGTGTATGAGAATGAATATTGGCAGGAAAACCAGTAGGAACTGAGGAAGCATTAGATAAGGCTACTGAGAAAACGGTGAGGTAAAGAAACTGTCCTTTACCTTGGGGGAACCAATTATCAGATAACCCTTTTGCCAATGTTTGACAAACAGCATGTTAGCAAAGATAAATCCCATGGAACTCCCAGAACAGAGTTTGAGATTTTTGTGTATCATGCATTTAATGAAATTGAAACTTGTTCTTGTATATGCCCACAACTCACACACGTGTGCACATGCGCACTCTTTCCTTCTGTGCCTGTGTGTGTTGGTGACTGGATGCATCAAGCTGTATATAGGAAATGAATCAAAGTGAAATAAGAAATAGGTTCTGGGGAATACTCTGGTTCAGTGTCTGGAAGAATAAAGGAAATGCCCCCTCTGACTGCCAGCCCACCTGTCTGGTACTGCTTCTGGAGGAGGGGAGACTGCCTTGATCTCTGACACAGAGCTGTTAAGGATTCAGATTAGTTCAGTGAGAGTTGCCTTGGTCTTCCCTTCTGTGTGCAGATCCAGCAATCTCTAAAATGTCCACAATAAAGACAATCTATTAATATACCATTTCCACAAGCTGGGATGGTAATAGTCATTACCTGCTTGGTTCTGAAGAAAGCAAGGTAACCAGATCCATACCAAGCACTGTATCCAATACTGCCTATCCTCAGACTAACCTTGTGTTCTGACTCTGCCCACTGGGAAAGTGAGGCTCTGAGAACCGTAAGAATCTTGTCTAAGGTTCTCCAGTCACATGGTGAATATGAGAATTTGCCTTTTCCCTACCAGCCCACATCTTGTCCTTATCAAATGATCTTTTTGGCTTTTCTGCTCTGTGTTAGTTTTTTATTGCTGTGTAATAAAGTCTCACAAAGGTAGCAGCTTCTGACAGCATCTTTATTGACACCAAGTTCTATAGGCCACAAGTGCAGTTCAGTGTAATGGGGACTCTGCTCAGGCTGAAATCAGAGTGTCTGCAGACTATGTTTTATCTGTAGCACAGGGTTCCCTTCCAGGCTCATTCCTGTCATTAGCCAAATTCACTTTGTTGAGGCCGTAGGAGTGACATCTCTATTTTCTTGCTTGGCTAGGAATGGCTCTCAGGATCCATAGGCCACTCTGAGGCCTTTGCCCTGTGACAGCTCTGTGTCACCAATAGGAACCCTCCCTGTAGTGCAGCATGCTGGTCCACAGATTTCTTTGACTTCCTTCCCTGCAAACAGCCAGTATAAACTTGGTTTTTAAAGGATTACAGACTTAGGTCAGGCCCATCTGGATAATCTCTACCTTTAAAAGTCAGGCATACCATGTCACATAACCTAATCACAGAAGAAAAACTCATTAGAGGCACAGTCTTAGGGATACTGTGTGTGCAAAGAGATAGGGTGACTTAAGGGTCATCTTGGAATCATGTCTGTCACACACACACCAACTTGATATCAGTTTATTATCTTTTTTTAAATTTCCCCTTCTACCAGCTGGTAAGGGGTAGGCAGGAGAGGCATAGCCAAGAACCAGGAAGAAGATATTGAAAACAGCTGGGTTAGGGGAATCAGTGCATCTCCTGATAATGCCTATGAGAAACACTGTGTTCTCTTTGTGATCAGGGTGGGACTCTGGGCAGAAGACATCCCTTCACCTCTGAAGGCAGTCTGTAGAATAGCCTCTGAAGGAAGACGGAGGCTGCTGCAGGTACTTGGGAGGCCTTCTGCCTTGAGACATCTGGATCCTACTGAGCAGAGTGTTTGGGATTTAATGAATGTTTGTGAAGCGCAGGGAGAATGAGAATAAAAGACATTATGGCAAATATTATTATTATATTATAAGTGCTATTGTATTACAAGCACCATTAGGAGTAGCAAGTGCTGTTATTATTAAGCAATCTAGCTTCTCCATTTGTAGCATCAGGCTTCACTCAGTGTCAGTGACATCTACAGCTCAGTTAACCACCATTGGAGGCTCCCCTAGTCCTGGCTCTGGGCTGACAGTACACAGTCACAGCCCAGTGGTAAGCAGGTGCCTGCCGTCCTGCTCAGGCATCTAGCCAGAACTCAGATGGTGGATACCTCTCCTGGGAATTCATAAGCTAGGATTCCAAAGTTGGGACCATTCATTGGCTTTCTACTTCTTAGAGAATTAAGTGTAGACTTCTTGAACTTGACTTTTGCAGCCTCTCATGAACTTGTCCCTTGGCTTTCTCCTGCCCCCTTTCCATCGCTCCATACATCCCAGCCAGAAACAGTGACTTGCAGCTCTCGGAATGTGTTGTGACTCTCACTCTCTATGGCTCTGCAATGTTGTTGTTCCTGTCTGTAAGATCCCTTTTTACATCGTTTCCCCTGGCCTACTCCTGCTCATCTTCAGGTCTCTGCTTGCAGTCTGCTCTCAGCTCAGCTCAGGGAAGTCAATAGCTATTGTGATAGATGAGACTACCTTGTACGTGCCTCTAGCACCTGGTACTTAAAATGCCTCAGGACTGTCCCACTTGCCTTTGGGTATAAGCACCTTGAGGACAGGGTTGCGTCTGAGTCATTATAAGTGCTTTGTGTGTTACGTGTCCCAGAGAAGGCACTCACCTCTGTATTGAATGCATGAAGGAAGGAATGAGAGTAGCCAACATGGCCAGGATCTGAGAATCTGCTAAGTTATCCCCTTCCCACCATGGAACGTATTTGACAGCCTTGAGCATGTCAGGGTTACAAGATGCCCAATCCTCATGGAGAACTCATTGTTTAAACTTTCTGCAGAAAGGGGGCAGACAAAGTCAACAAGAGGTAGAGGCACTGATTGGCAGTATCACTGTCACTGGTCTTCCTAAACAATTTCTGTATTTCCTGGTGAGATGGGGGTGGGGGACGCTTGGGTCTCTGATTGCCTGAGGCTAATGCATTGTGATTCAAGAAAGGAAAATTTTAGCTCCTAATGTGTGTATGGGAAACCTGATTCATGGATCCTGAGGACAGTGGACCTCAGAGGCTAGGGAAGAATACCTGATGGAGAAAACAAGCCTGCAGGAAAGCAGTAACTCTCCCTGGCTTGAAGGGAGAGATGCTTATCATTTTTCACATTAGTTTCACTCAGAGATTTCAGCTGCACAGTTAACTACATAGTTAATGGCTACTTATTTAGTGCCCCAAGATACAAAAGTTTTCTAAATACAGTATGAAAATAATCACTGCTGTGCAGAGAAAGTGGGAGAGCTTTCCACCTGGCCTGTGCCTTCCTCTTCATGGGGTTGAGTGTCTGAAGTCTTTGTAAAGGTGATTCCACCTTGATGGATGTTTGCAGGAGAACATAAATTCATTTAATGAATGTACTGAGCACTTGCTAAGCACAAGTGCAAGGGTACAGTGTACTGGGTACAGTCGTGAATAAAGACAGAATATGATCTACTTTTCAAGCCCTGTTTGTGGACTCACGTTGAGAAACAAAAGCAGAGAAGGAACAGAGTTCTTGGAAAGAATAGATGTGCCTTCTCAGGTCAGGGGAATGAGTGAATAGGAAACATGCAGGGAGAAGAATCAAGGAGAGCTGGGAACTGAGAGGTTTAGGACCAAATCTCACCTTCAGTAGAATTTACTGACAGGTATGAATTAGCCTCTGAGCTGCTACTGTCTTCAAAGACCTGTTACACAAAAACCAATCTCTCAGCCTGCAGAGAGCACAGGCTTTGATGCAGATAAATAGATTGACAGGCACCACAGTTAGGTGTACTCTGGAGGGAAGGAGAGGACACAAAGGTTCCCAGAAGATTCTAGACTTCTGGTGGCCCTAGGGCTTTCCTGAGCCTGATAGGAGCTCCCTTCCTAAATTCATTCATTCTACAGCATTGATTTCTTTCTGTGTATGATGTATCAGAGTAGATGCCAATAATGTAACTGCGTTTGCTTCAAATAGCAGCCAGTCCTAGGGAAGGTAGTTTCGAATGGTCTCACTTGACCAAAAAAGAACTCTAAATGGTGATAAATATACATGGAGGTAGAATGGTAACACATGTGAGTGGCAACTTTTGCCTGGCTTGAGAGATGGAAGAGGTCAAGGTGGGAAACTGTGGAAAAAGCAGATAGGAATCATAACATGAAAAGGTTTGAATGTCTAGTTAAGGACTTTGCTTTTGTTATGTGTCCAATAAGGAATATGGAGGTGGCAGTTTATGATCAAATTTGTATTTTATAAACATCATTTCTGCAATAGCATAGCAGAGAAACTTGGAGAATTATAGTATCAGAGGAAGGGGGGCCAATTAGTCTGTAGTCCAGGAACAAGATGGCGAGGACCAATTTGAAGGAGAGGCAGTGGGGATGGAGGTCAGGGACAGAATTGAGAGATGCAAAGGAATGAAATGTTCTCGGTGAGATGAGGACAATGAGAGAGTAAAAGGAGTGGAGGATGAGCTCCAAGTTCCAGCTTAAAAAAAACTGGTGAATAATGATGACATTACCAGATAGGGAACCAAAGAAGAGAATCGGATTAGGATGGAAAGTATAGAAGTTCAAGCAAGAAGTGATGTAATATTAAGGATTTCCCCTCCCATTCTTTCTTCATTATTTTTTTTTGGGGGGGGTAGCGGGGATTGAACTCACAACCTTGCGCCTGCCAGGGCAGGCGCTTAAGCCGCTGAGCCAAACTCCCTGGCCCTCTTTCTTCATTATTATAGGCTTAGAAACTGGAGTCTCTTGGTGTTCTCAGTACTTATTGGGTGAAAACATTTTAACTTGTCGGTCTTTCATAATCTCAGTGAAGAAGACATAGACTCACCATCTCCTGGTGTCCTACCTCATTGCTGAACATTCAGGAGAGAGGATAGAACATGCTCCGATCGCATATGTCGAATACTGGGATCTTTTCCCATGTCTATCTTTTGGGCAAGACGTTTCTTCTTCTACCAAATGAGCATATGAATAAAATTTGTCCTGTCTAAGTGTGCTTGAGAGGACAAAAAGCAGCACAGGAAAATGTTTTGCAAACTGTGCAGAGCCACACCGATGGAAGTGGTCATAATATTATACTCAGTAACAAATTGATGTAACTGGAGTGACATGTGGTACAAACTTCCTCTTGCAGGAAGTTTAGGGACCAGAGGCCAAGCATGGAACAAAGAGGACCTAAGACTGAGGCTTAGGTGAAAGCACGAGAGAAACAAGGTGTTGCTTGAAATCCCATTGTTAAGGGGGTTAAGGAGTTTGACACAGTACTGTTGAGAAATAGAACCAGTTCTGGAGTGAAGAGGCAGCAAGTAAGGAGTCTCAGCTCAGCTGGATGCAGGTGGCAGAACTGAGACAGATTACAGAGGTCATAGAAGCACTGGGATAGCACATTTTATAAACTGCCCATGGCCCTGGCAGCAAGTTAAGATTCTCGGTCTGTCTGGGACTGAGAGCCTTATTCAGAATCAGAGAGAGGCCACCTTTGGGTGGAATCTGGTAGGCTTCAGGAGACTCCCTGTCCACACTGTTTTCCTAATTGCCTGAAAACACATAGAAAATGCCTAATTCAAACTGTTTGATTGTGACTTCTAATGAAACCAATAGTTCAAGAAACCCGTATT
Source organism: Dasyprocta punctata (assembly GCA_004363535.1). NCBI lineage: Eukaryota > Metazoa > Chordata > Mammalia > Rodentia > Dasyproctidae > Dasyprocta > Dasyprocta punctata. Next base: position 51,610 of record RJWM01004462.1, on the reverse strand, counting down.
GTTTTTCCCATCTACACAGAGCATTCCTGTCTGTCATCGTTTTTGAGTCTCACAACAGCTCTGTGAAGTATTATTTTCCCTATTTTCTAATGATGAAAGTTGTCTAATTAAAAGAGATAAAGTTGCAAAATAGAAAAACCAAAGATTGGTTTTTGAAACGTGAGATTTTAGAGAGGAAAATCTAGGGCAAAATACCAGTATATGCTTTCAGATGTTACAATTTGCGAATTCATACCCACACCCACCCCAGACCATTATATTGTTAATCATGTAAGTAAACCAAAAAGGTGGTTTGATTTTCTCTGGATGCTGAGGACACAGCCTGAGTGAGACAGTCCATTCTGCCTGGCATTGTCCATGGGCCAGCAGGGAAGCACCTATGACCTGAATAATGGTGACCTCAGAGAGACTTCGCTAGGGATGGCTGTGGTTTCTCAAAAGCTGTGTGCAAAAGGTGGCCAAGTTCATGATGCTATATTTGACTGCCTATTTCGCTACACCATCTAAGTCACACATGTCTTCATTTATCCTGCATTTATTTCTAATTCCTCCCTACTTGCTGCACCTTAGTATTGCTCTTATTCCTTGTCCCCATTCTTCAATCTAGCAGATACAAGTGTAGACCAAACCAAACCTTTTCCATGTTCCTAAGATCACTGTTCAGTACTCAGTCTGGAGCCTATCCAAGTTCATAACTTGTTTGTAGTTAAAATCCTTCTTGTGTAGAAATTTAGTCAATGTTTGATCATCTTCTTGCTCAGACATCAGCATTTGTTCTGTAGTTTCAAGTCTTCTCTCTGGTTTTAAGGTCAACATGTGTATTCTGCCAGCAGCTTTAATTCAGTTTTGCTGGCTGGTTACTTTACAGCACAGTATCAAGGAGCTCATAATACCTCTGACTTCTGTGAGGAGTAAATGGTACAAGAATGTAGAATGCTGGCTTTGAAGTCAACAGGACCTGGGTTTGAATCCAGAACCCATTGTTCCCCAGCCATTTGGCAATGGGAAAGCCACTTCACTGCTGCTGCGTCTCAGTTGTACCGGACTGCTCTAAAAGGGCAATAATAACTCCCAGGCTGCAGGCTGCTGTAAGGATGAATGGAGAGCAAATGTGAGAAGTGCTTAGTTCTGCCTGGCACACAGTTGGTAGCCAGTAAATTGTAGCAGTTATTTTCATAAGTATTTCTTTGTTAATGTTATTTATGGTTGAAAGATCTGAACTTCAGCTCCATCCTTCTTATGGTGACTTAAGTAGCCACACCAGACAATTAGCACCTTTTGGTAACTTAGCGAAACTTTTTTTATTTGATAAGTGGCTAAGAATAGCTTCAGAGATGGAAGAGGAGAGTGAGTGGAGAGGAAGGGGAAGTACAGGATTAAGATGCTGATATGCACATGTATCAGCTCCCCTCTCTGAATGGATGTACTCATTATGTATCACAGATATGCACTAAAAACAAAAAAATATAGCATCCTGCAGAGGGAGGGGAAAGAGAAAGAGGGAAGAGAAGCTGTCATGCTACATATTTCCCTTTTGGTAGGACCAAACTGTAGCAAGAAGCAGGGGCAGCTTACCCACTTTGTTAACACCTGTAGTGCACAGATTGGTTTGCACTTGGATAGCAGAGGACTCACATGTCCTGAGGGCCTTCTGTATGACAGAAATCTTCTGTGGGTCACAGGAAAACGACTGATAGTTCAAAGACTTTTCTAAGATCATCAGTCAGTATATGATCAAATCAGGGTGTGAACCCAGGACTGTCTTATTTCAAAATCTGTGCTGTTTCTAACCCATGCTGCTGTTTCCTGTTGAGATTACCATATTACACAATGAAATTAGGCACTATTCATATTTCAATCAGGAAAAGTGGCACCTGAGAATTGTATAGTATGACAGCCGTGTCTCCCAAAACCAGAGGCATGATCTTGGTCTAGTAGACAACTATTGCAAAGGAGAAATGACGAGGGCCTACTCTGGTGGTGGTGGAAACGAAACCACAGACTCAAGATTGATACAACTGGCAATGCACTGGGTGTGGAACTAAAAAGATAGGAGCTGTGGCTGTCCCTAAGTTTCTAGCCTAGACCCCCAGGAGAATAATAATGCACTTACTGGATTAGGAACACAAAGAAGGGACTGTTGGGCAAAGAAAAGAAAGGTCACTGAATGCCACTTACCCTACCTGCCTGTCTGACCTAGGTTAGGAGATAGATGTTACCCAAGGATACTGTCTGGACATGTGCTTTGGTTTCTTGATTTTTCTCCTTGAAGTCAAGCTCAGGAATGAACTCTGGGTTACTCAAACTCTTACGTTTGCAGTTATATCTGACCAATCGTATCCTATTTCTAGGGTCGACTAACTAGAACTTGGCTGCTTAGAACAGACTGAATGTGTCCTCACTCCTTATAGAGGACACTTCTTTCCTGCCCCCTCACCCTGAGTGGAAACTGCCCACAGGTCAACGATCTGGTGCCCTCACCCAATCCAAACACCTGGTACCAAAGTTGAGCATTGGTTTGCATTTGGGCCCTATGCGGGATGAGCCATGGCTATCCCATTCCTGACCAGGGTAATCTCAGCCTCCCACTCCCTGTCTTCCCCTTCCCTTCCTCCAACACTGCCATCTTCCTGGACCCTATTCCCCACTCAGTGCCCCTCTCACACACTGCACTGGATTCCTAACCCAGGTAGGTGAACAAGCTATAGATTCATGGAAAATTTCCTGTTGGAGATCAGGACATTGAAAATATCACATCTGTCAGAGAAATCCAGGAGTGCACAGCTCAGCCTCACCACCTGTGGTAACCATTCAGAGGAGCCTTCAAACTATTATCCATGAAGCATTCCTTCATTCTAGGGTAACATCTCAGGAATTTGTCTTTCAGAATACAATAATGCAACTTTCAGAGTCCGTAAGGGGCTGGTACAAGTGCTACATGTGTTCTTGTACCTTCTGGAAGTGTAAGACTCTGGTTAGCGATAGAGGTGGCAACAGTGAGGACCCCAGGCATAGAAATGGCTTCAATCAACAGTCCTTCAACAAGCATTGACCCAGAAGTTTCTAGGGACCAGGCGTTATGCTAGGTGCAGTGTGGGGCTGAGAAGCGAGGCAGGCATATCTTTCATCCCAGCAACATGCAGCCCTTTGGAGGGTTCCACACGTGAAAAAGTAATGGTGACGCAAAGCCATGCACAAGTGGAGAGATGGAGGATTTGGTATTGGTCTCTATTCTTCCACTTGGCTTTAGCACATGGCCCTTTGCCCTCACTGAGTTATTCACCTGATTCACCTGGTTTTTCACCCTGGTTTTGCTGGTTTCAGGATAATGAGAATCTACTCATATTGGGGCATTTATAGGATATCCCTTCCTGGGACATTTATAGGAACAGGATCAAGAGTTCTATAAACCTGTTCCATCCCAGGTACCCCTGTAAATCATTTTATAAAGATCTTGGCTAGCTAGACTAGAATGGCATGCACAGGAACCTGAATGAGCTGGTTATGTATTCTTAGCTTGAGATAGAGTTCATAGAGCAGCAGGAAGTACATGAGTTTTAATCCCTTTCAATCCTACATCTGTTAATTTTATGAAAATGCGATCTTAACAAAATGTCTCCACTATTTGATTTGGAATTTGTAGTATGCATTTCTTCATGTGCATTTATAGTAGCATTTCCCAGATAGTGTTGTATAGAACACTACTGTGAGACATTCAGCTTTTTTATGGGAAAAGTTGTGTTTCCGTGATCTATGTGTTTAAAAGGTTTGGAGTTAAGCAAAATTAGCTAAACTATTCACAGCAGGGCTTCTTCTAACCTTTGATATACCAATGTTCGCTATGAATTTTGAAAAGGCAAATACATTATACAATGATTCCTAACCTGATTTCTCATCTTACTTAACATGGGCTCTTATTTTCATGAAATTTCTAATATCTTTGGGAAGCTGATGTCCTGAGGAACAGACATTGAAAAATAATGTCTTGGGAGATTTTCACTGTATATAAACTGTATATAAACTCTGGTGTTTAGCTGTTTTCCATTTTTTAAAAGTACCTTTCAATAGCAGCAAGCTAGTCTTAAGTTTAGACACAAAGAAAAGTTCCTAACTGTAAGGATACTTGGAGGGTAGAACCCTAGAGTGCTCCAGGAAATTGCAATAAAAGAACATGACAATCTCTTTCTTGTCCTTCTGCAAGATTTCCCATGTGTCATTGTAAATAGAATGAAGTTCCTGGATCTTTTTATCTTAAGATGCCTTTGAAAATGAGAGATAGGATATAGTCGAGGGATAAGAAAATAGTAATTGGAAAGCAGGAAGGCAGAATGTCTAACTTCTGGATAGATTGTCTCTAAGTGTCTGCAGTTAGCTCATTCATTTCTTTTCTGACCAGAATGTGCACTTAAAGGACCTAACTTAGTTTTCCATGCCATGTGGAACTAAAGGAGAGGGCTAGATGCTGCCCAATATCTCATGAAAGTGTTTCAGTATCTATCATACATTGAGCACTTGTTATACACCACATGTGATGCTAAACCTTTGCATAAATTTTTATTGTTCCTTGAAACAACTAAGAGGTTGCTAGTATTATTGCTCTTATTTTACACAGTATGGTTCTGAAGCCCAGAATGCTAAAGGTCGTACTAAAGTCATACATCCAGGTTGACTGTGAACCTAGATTTAACACAAAAGCCCTTATCCATTCTGTCCCCCTACTGTCATTGTAAGTCCGTGGATATCCAAGATACCATGCTTCCACCCATTAGGCTACACATGTGGGGAGAGTGTAGTGGTGGGGCCATGTGTCTGCCCATATTGATAGGAAGCCAGAGGAAGAAGACATTTTCCAGCCCTCACTGGTCAACGAGGCCCTTGGTTTCCCAACAGCAGCATGGCTCTGTGTCTTGTCACCTCACTCTTGCCAAATGAATCTCTTCTCATTAGCCATCTGCCCCCTTGTGCCTGCTGATAGCCCACAGTGCATGGACAGCTGCCCTGTGAAGAGAACAGAGCATAAGATTAGCTTATGAATTAATATATTCTCTGGCTCATCCATTTTCCCCTAATGGGAGTTGACAGGTTCCAAAATATACTTAATCCCTATCTAGCTCCACTCTTGTCAAGGAGTTGATGGCTCCAGAGGAGTCTTTGCTGCTCCAATCCATAAGCTGAAGCTAATGAGTTTGGACTCTGGGCAGGTGGGCTGAGGCTATAGCCTGGGGTCTTGGCACAGGTTGTAGATGGTAAGCAAGGAACCATGGGCTAGAGGAGCTACGTCTTCAGAAAAGGAGACCACCTGAAGGAAAGCTGTGTTTCCACTTGACTAGAAAGTAAGTCCAAGGTACTTGCCATCTGTCATGCCAGGCTGAGTGGCTGATGGGTTAGTACTAGAGCCTGTAGCCACTCTGTGTACTTGGCATGCAGAGCTATGTGTGAGCATGTAGAGTGAGTGTGTGATGAATGGCACTTCAGTCTGAGAAGATAGCCTGACCCACAGTTCAAGGCATTTTTCCAGGAGTGGAGATCAGCAAGCTACACAATCCATACACACCCATTTAGGGCCAAGGAAGACCTTAGAGGTCCCAGGCTCTCAGCTCAGAGAACTCTGCTTCTCTCAGTAACACTTGCTGGCCTGCAGGCTCACACGTGGCCAAGTGATTGGTTGAGGACTGTGGGTTGCCTGGAGAATGACCTTAAACTTTTAGGTGCCATTGTCCCATATAGGGCATCTCTGATTACCTCACCTAATGCAGTCCCCACCCTTCAGCTATCTGAAGTGGTAATGATTTGTTTCCTTAACTATCTGTTTCTTCTAGTAGCCTTCAAGGTCCTTCAGAGTACCAGGTACATCTCTTATTCATGTTCTCTGTACCTAAAACAGTGCCAGGCACATGAGAAACAAATGTGTGCCAAATGAATGAAAGCATAATGATAAATAAAGGCATAACCATGCCTACAAATTTGCAGGTTGAGATTCTTAGAAAATGAACTTGTTTGACACTCCTCTAATAGTTTCCTTGTGCATCACTACAGGACAAAATGCAAGCCCCGTAGTCTGGCATCCAGGCAGTTAGACTTTGGCCCTGCAAACCACCTCCGACCCCAGCTTAATGTGTCAGCATTCCTCCCTCAGGCCCTGTGCATCCTGTGTGCTCAATGAGGGCCTCCCACACATTGCCATGCATAAGACGAATGCCACTGAGACATGGCCTTCTGGACTTCCACTCAGGCCATACAGATTCAGGTGGTGGTAGGGGGTGGTGCAGGGATTGTCACTTTTTAAAAAGATGCTCAGGTGGTTCTGATGGTAGAATCACACTTTGAGGAGCTATGCTTTTGGCAGAGTGCACCCTAGGCACTCCCTGAAAGGACCACACACATTGTCACCCCTATTCCTTTGTCTACATGGTGATTTGTGACTGGAAAAACCGAGGTCCAGTCACATTTTCTACCCGGAAGAGGCCTATACATCCTTCAGGCCTCAGCTCCAGTCATGTCTTCTGTTAATATGGTCTCGCCTATACCAGAGACACATATCTAGGTTTCTGTATCTAGTACATTTTGTATATACTTGCTTAGAGATTATCCTATTTATTTCTGTTTATCCTGTAAACTCTGACACTGTAAGCTCCAGAAGAACCACTCTTGGTAATCCCCAGACCCTTAGCCAGCAGCAGACTGCCTGGTGTTTATTGGGTTAGAGCAAGGTAACTGGAGGTGCTCCAGCACTGCCCATCCCTCCCTCCCTTCCTAACTTTGTTCTCTGTTTCTGACTGCTGGGTTTTTTCAGGAGTTCTCACTCCAGAGAATGGACAGCCTTGTGGATGATCGTGTCAACATCCTAGGATTTTCCATTTTCAACCAATCCCATGCTTTTTTCCAAGAATTTGCCCAGAGCCTCAACCAGTCCTGGCAAGAGAACTGTGACCACGTGCCCTTCACTGGGCCTGCGGTAAGTGTACCCCAGAGCTCCTCCCTGGTGTCCTGGGGATCCATACACCCTACTGTGGACTGACTGCTGGGCAACCAACCCTCCCGGAGTCTAGCCTACTCCCTTGTCTAGTCTCAGCTCACAGTGATGTGTTGATGTGTTAGGAAGTGAGTACAGGAATGAGATTCAGGGAGTAGTGAGCTTGGGACAGCAAGTGGGTTGAGAAGGCAGAGGAATGGGATCACGTGGAAATTCTGAGTTGTCTTACTGTTGTCTACAAGTGTCCTGTGGTCAGACTCTTCATGATGCTGTGGCCGAAAGCTCCTGCTCCAGTGCTCTTTCCACCTCACTGGGCCACCGCTCTGAGTAGAGAGGCTTCTTTTGTGACACACCCCCATACCTTTGTCCTTGTAGTCTTCCCCTGCTGTGCACAGTACACCTCTCCCTGGTCATTCTTTATTGGGTTGGCCATTATGCTGTTGGGCAGATCAAGTATACCTGCTGTATCCATTTCTTAAATGGCAAGTTTCCAGGATCTCAGGATTGCATGACTTTTTCAGCCTCTTCTAGGCAGGTTCCATACATCATTTTATTTAAAAGAAAAAAAAAAAAAGCCCATGTGCAGCTTACCATAGGTTTCTGAGACAAGTGCTATGTGTCAGTATCTCCATTTTTCATATGGTAAAACTGAGGCTAGTAAAGGTTGAGTAGCCCAGGGTCACATAGCTAGACCTAGTCCTGGAACTCAAGCTTTCTTGTATGGCTTTACAGTTTGTACTTTTAACCACTGTGCCATTTTGTCCCATTCTAGGACCACCATTTCTTTCCCACACTGAACTGTCATTAGGCCCAGGAAAATGAAAGTACTTAGTAGATATTTGTTGAATGAATGAATAAATCAGGTAAATGAGCTAAAAAGACATGGAAAGAATTAGCCTCAGAGGTGGCAATGGAATTGGGTACCCTCCTGGAGTGGGACATTCTCTGGTGGGCTTGTAAAACAGGAGCTATACCTGGCTTTGATATGACATACCCGGAGGCAAAGTTATATCTAGAAATCTGCATATATAGGTACCTAATTAGCAGCTGGTAACATGGTGATCCAAGGTGGGCCTACCGAGGACAAGGCATGGAGATAGTGACCCTTTATAAACCTCTGAGCATTTATGATTTCTTAGCCTGGTGGAAGTTTTAGGAGGGAATGGTGTCCAAGGAGTTAGAGCTGTCAAAAAACTTAGGAAGCTTTGGTCCAGGAGAGCAGACAGAAAAAGAGAGTCTGAGAGGATGGTTTATAGAGTGCATCCCAGCAAACTCTTTTAGACCTAAAAGAGTTAAGAATTCATAGGAAGGATTTGGGGGGCAATAAAGTGGGCCATCTGGAAGAAGGGGGTTCTCACCACATTAGACAACTTAAGGGACAGTGAGAGACATCTTAAAGCGTGGTGTCCTGTACAAGATCAGAGTCATCACCCAGCAAGAATTTGAGCCCTATTCTACCAGTAGAGTCTGAGGTTCTTGTAACAGTCACTCCAGTACTCTAATGAGGCACTGATGAAGTTGAAAGACTCACAGCACCGTGTCAGGAAAGGGGAAAAAAATGCATCCTTCTCTCCAGCCCAAAACTTACCACACTTGGCATTTGGCCTAGTAAAAATAAAGGTTTCCATGTTATATTTCCAGGTTCTCTCTGAGGGTGTCAGCCTTGCCATTAATGCTCACACTGGCCATGAGCAGGCAGACAAGAGTTGCTGTATAATCCTTTGTAAGGACCCAACACAGAAGCCAGGCAGAGCCTCTCACAGAACTGCAGGGCCAGCTCTGACTGAGGTCACACACATGTTCAAAAGACCACTGGACTCAAACATCAGCTTCACCATTTTCTTGTATGTGATCTTAAGTAGTTATCTAACCCCTCTGTGCCTTGTACCCTTCATCTATAGTATTAGGCTAATTATGCTAGACTAACTTAGAAGATCATTGAATAAGTTTTTCTAACAATAAATACGCTGGGATAGGCCTCAGTAAATATATCAGATAGTTTTGCTATATCAATTCTGTGCAACAGCCAACCACAAAAGTTCACAAGCAACCAACAATGCACATTTAAATGACTTGTGCATCTGAGGGTCCATGAACATCAGCTCATCTAAGCTTGCCAGCTCGGCAGTTCTGCTGACCCAGTCAGGGTCATGCAACGAATCCGGATTGGTTGGTGTAGTATGGGGCTGTTGTGGTAGCTTTGTTGTGTGTGCCTCTCCTGCTTCCGCTACACTCACAGGCCAGCCTGGCATATCCTCATGGTGATGGAAGAAGGGCAGCAATGCAGCTGGAAACACACAAACTTCTGTGTTAATGAGCTTTTCATTGCTGTGACCAAATTTCTGAAGAAGTCAACTTAGAAGAAGAAAGATTATTTTGGCTCAGTTTCAGAGGTTTCAGTCCGTCATTCGCAAACTTCATTGCTTCTAGGTCTATAGTGAGGCAGAACATCATGGGAGAAGTGCATGGCAAAGGTAAGCTGCTCACTTTATTTCAGGCGGGAAGCAGAGAGAGCAAGAGAGCCATAGAGGAAGGGGCCAGGGCCAGGATACAGTCCCAAGGTCATGCAACCATGACCTGCTCCTCTCAACTAGTCTCTACTTCATAAGTTTCTTTCACCTTCCAACAATGCCATCAGATTATAGTCTCATTAGTGGACTCATCAACTGATGAAGGTAGAAGGCCCACAATCCAGTCACCTTCCAGAAGCCCCCACTCTGAACACATGAGACCTTTGGGGGACGTTTTAGATCTAAACCATAACTTCTGAGACCTAAGTCCCTAGAATAGGCATAGCATGGCTTCTTCCACTGCATTTTGATGGCAAAAAAAAGGCATACAAAGCCAGAGAAGGAGGAAATATTGTCTACCCATTCACAAGGCAAAAGGAATACAGTCACATGGTGAATAACCTGAATCCCTGAGTGCAGGATGAGCCCGTGTGTTGAGGCCCATTACTCAGTCTGTGAGGCGAGGAAGGACCACAGTCAGTGTCCAAGGTACGTGCAGGAAACAAATTCACCTTTCCATAGAGGAAAATATTTGCTCCAGAGTTGTGCTATTTCTGCAGAAGCAGAGGAAAAGCTGTCTGCCTACAGGGGTCAGGCCTTCCTGAAGGAGGGGAAAGAAATGTAGTCATGACCACATTATGATATTTTGGTGACCCACAGACCACACACTCAACAATGGGTCCCTTAAGATCACACTGCCTAATGACTTCCTAGCTGTCTTAGTTTGTGTAAAGGGCACACTGTGATGTTCACACAATGGCAAAATTGACTAATGATACACTTCTCAGAATGTGTCCCTGACATTAAGAGATGCATGACTGTGATTTGCTGTTCATTTGCTGTCTATAAAACCCTGGCAGTGCACACAGCCTCCTGGGAAGAGCAGGGCTCTGGACTGTCTCACTACCCTGACATGGAGAGGCTATCCTGTTCCTGGAGCCCCCTGGAGCAGTTTAAAAATAGAAAGCTTAACCTCACCTGTCACCCTCCCAGTTCAGGTCCTTTCTTGGACTTCCTAAAACGTCAGCTTTTCAGAACCCCCAAGGATTTCAGGGAGAACTTTCAGCTTCCAGCAGTGTTCTATGAAGATTCCTTCTGTGCCTGGTATGAAAAGTTACCATTACTGAGCCTCAGATCTAAAACTGGTCTCTAACTGGCCAAAGGCTCTGGTCCTACTTCAGCTGGCTCTTGTGGCCCAGCTCATTTATTTTACTTATTTATTTTTTACTTCTAAAATGGATGTGTGTCCTTTCTTGCTCTGGAGACTGGGCTGCTGCTCGTATCTCTACCCAGAACTGAAGACCACTGTAGCACTGCTCATGAAATTACCCTGCCCTGGCCTTTTTTTCCTCATCATACCATTCTTGTAACAATTAAATGTGGTCCTGCAGCCCTTTTTTGACAAATGAGGAAACAAGTACAGAAAAGCTAGGTGGCACATTAGGCTCTCCCAAGGTCCTCACTTTACCACACCCTGGCATAGAGCTTGAGTCTACCCCTTGCTACAGGGAACTTCCGGCCATCATCTCTGTGATGGCCCCTGATGGGGAAGGAGGTGTTATCACTACTGTCACCACTAAGCACTAGAAGGGAACCTCACAGCAGTGACAATAGCAGCACATCTCTCTCAAGGCTTCTCACTTTAACAACTTACCTTTTGAAACCTACCTTTTCCTGTCTTTCTGGGAATGGAGAAACTCCCAACACAAATCACCCAACTCTTTCATGACCACAATGGGGAGCTGGAAGTTGAGAGAGTCCATTCCAGGAAAATTCAGCCGAGTTTCACTCCCAAAGGAGCCTTGTAAAAAGTCTAAACACAGCTTCTGGCTCAGTAAGGACAATCTCTTTCCTTCTCCTTCTTCCCTTTCTTTGTCCTTTTCTTCTATTCCCTTTTCTCTCCATCTCAAGTTTAATCCCTTGCTTTCTTTCTCCCACATCCTCCCTTTGTTCTTCCCTCTTCCCCTTTCCCTCTCCATATGACCTCCTTTCTATTTCTCTCTCCCCACCCCACCATGCTTCCCACTCTTTCTCCATGGCTGGCATTTCTCCTTTTCCCTTCTTCTAGCTGGTGGATGAGTCTCCCTCATTTCTTCACCTTCCCAGGTGGAGCTGTCAGGACACAGAGCCAGTTCTGAGGACAGAAAGAGAGTGACTGTATGGGAAGTTAACCAGGAGGAAAGTTCACTGCACCCATGCAGGCAGGACTTGCCAGGTGGCTGACAGCGGGCTGCAGATGCACTGCCTGCCCAAGACAGTGCAAGCAGAGGAGGGAGTGTTGTGAACAGGGACTCTCACCCACCAGTTTCGTGTCATTCCCATTAATCACACTGCAAAGAATGAAAATCCTGAGAAATCATTAAAATTACAGATGGCTAGATTAAGTAATTAGAATTTAGGGTAAAGCAGATGTTTGTAATTAAGTGTTTATTTCATTGAATAAAATCCAGATTGTAAGAACCATTCCATGAGATTCTATGGTTCCTGCTCCAGTATTATATCAAGGGGCAGAGTTTATGCTTACAGAGGTTTGGCAGCAAATGTGCATCTGAGAGGATCCTGGGAACCCAGTCATTGGGGGTTTGGGGAGAAACACTGGTTACAGGTGTGTGTCTAGAAGATATTGTTATTTTCATTTCATGGGAGGGGGAAGGAATCCAGCCACAACTCTTTGAGTCAGAATTGATTCATCTTAATTTATACTGAGTCTTTCATTCTCTGAAACAATTTGCAAACAGCTCAAAAGAAAATAACAATGAGGAACCAAATGAAAATATAAAAACAAGAAAATTGAGAGTTCCTTGCCAAACAACATTTTGGTGCCAAGATAGAGGAGAGAATTTTAAATGAGGATTGAGCCAGTCGGGGAATTTAATATTGAGAAGAGACAGGGACAGGGGGAGCAGAGACAAAACCAGGAGGCACATGCACACAGATGGGGAACAGAAGCCTTGGAAAGATGAGGGGAGAGCTGCGAGAGGAAATGGAAATGAAAGGGAAGGCAGGCAGGGGAAGGGATGGGAAAGGGAGAGAAGAGCGAGGACTTGTTCTGGGCACAGAAGTGGAGACAGGGATGCAGGGCTTTTGAAACAGACACCGCTTTCCCCTGATTGCAGTCCCAAATGCTTTCCAGAGCTAAATTAGTAAATAATAGCAGAGAGAGAATGCAATTAGGAGAGCAAAGAGATGCTTCAGAATGGAGATCTAGAATGAGAGGGAAATTGATGAGGCAGAGTGATTGTAGACTCCACATCCTGGGAGGTGAAATTGGGTGAGGGGAGGAGATTGGCAAGTGGGGTAGGTGAGCTGGAGGAGCAAAGGAGGGGGAAAGAAACTTCTCAGAGAAGTAGGAGGAGGACCCAGGTGAGAGCCTGGGTGGATGAACAGCCAGGCACTTGCGAGACAGGTGGCCTGGTGATGGAGGGAGGACTCCAAGGGGACACATGGAGGGTTGAGGATATTGAGGCTTTATGAGGTGTCTGCTCCGATCAACCCAGTTGGACTGGAGAAGACCTATGAAGCACAGAGCCTTCTGGGGATATGTCACTCATGCCAGCCACATGGAGTCTGGCTGTACATAGATGGAGATGAGATGGGAGCCTTGACAGTTTTCCTTTCGCTTGTTCCCTGGCCCTAATGTCCTCAGCTAGAGTTATAATTATTAGGAGCTCTTGAAGCGTGTTGAAGGCCCCAGAGTTACTTATGCTAAAGGACATTTGAAACAAGCACACACTCATCTCTCAGCATCTGGATAGTGTGCTAATAAGAGCATCAGCCAAGAAAATCAGATCCCAGACAGAGAGGGAATAGTGACTACCACGTGTCAGGATCAAATTGGGGGCTTGGTGGGAGGGTGAGAAATGGTGTGGCAAGGTTCCTGTGAAGTGTGTGGTGGTGGCAATCTCTCGGGGACTTGCACACAGCCTCTAGGGGACCAAGAAGCCCTAGGCTCTCTGAATTTGATCCAACAGTTCCCTAGGAGCCAGGGGATCCCCAGGGCTTCCATGCCAGTTAGGGTGTTCTCAGCTTCCAGTAACAGAATTGCTAATTAAAATGTCTTGTGCAGAAAAGGCAGTGTGCTGGCAGAGCAAGATTGGAGGCTCAGGTTCTTTCCATCACTGCCTGCTCACTCTTATATCAGCTTCATGCTCAGGCTAGAACCAGGAAGGCTGCAGCAGTTCTAAGCATCATGCATAGGCATAGAAATGTCCAGAGGAAGAAAGATGACTGACTGTCTTATGAGAAGCTCCCTAGAAGTGGATCCCTCACTCCAGACCTTAGTTCACGTCTCATTGGTCAAAACCGAAATCACTTGTCCTGAATCACATATTGGCAGGGGGATGAGATAACATGGGCCACTCAGGCTCATCTGGGACCCGGGGCTGGGTCAGCTTCCTGTGCAGCCCCCGGTAGTGTGGTGGAGAGGAGGACCCCTAATCTAACCCAAGTGGGAGGAAGAAGGGACAAGTGGGTGCTAGGTAAGCAACTTGGTGGCTAATGGTTCTTAACTGAGCTCATGTGAGGACAGAAAACCCAGGAGGCTAGGAGGCAAACTTGGTGATGACTCAAACCTAGGGCTCTAGAGCAACCTGCCCACCAGCCTCCGTGAGCCCAGTCTTGGCTCAAGTGTCCCGTGTATCTATTACTGTTAAGAAGGTGAACATGTTGTCCTGGGAGAACTCTGTTTTGTGGGCCCTTGGAATGGAGAGATTAACTGGGAGGCGAGGAAGAAGCGGGGATGGAAAATGGTTTATAGTATCATTTAAGTGGCCAAACTGAAGGATCTAGAAGCCATTAGCAATCAGGACAACTAGCTCCCCCTCAGGTCGGTGTTTGTCTGAACTGGAAAAGGAGAGTGTACCACTCATCGTTTCCATATGTCCTAGGGGCAAGGTCATTAATAATGTAGCCACATGTGCTCAGGGGAAAGTGAAATACATGCAAAAGACAAAGACAGTGTAAGTTTGTGGAGTGTAAGCATCAGGTGCAATGCAGCTGAGCCTCAAATCAAGTGAGGCAGGAGCTAAGCAGCCAAGGGGAAGGGTAGTGGGTGGAGGAAAGTATAGAATGTGATGGATGCAATAAACTCCAAGAAGTGTAGCTGCTAGTCCAGATCACAGGACCACCGAGGACACCACTGACCCCAATCACAGAATTTGGGTGCCTTTGCCTGCTCAGTCTTCAAGTCACAGGTAGATTCAAGACTGGGAGACAGAGAGGAGGGCAGATCAACCTGGGAAGGCAGGAGACTTGGTAGAGGTAGAGGAAACTCTGAGAGTTCCTGGCATGTGTCTCTAGAGAATGACTGTTGTATCTGCTGAGTGGCAGGGGCTGAACAGAAGTGGGAAGAAGGAAAAGAAATGGAAAGGAAAGAAAAAAGAAGCAAGAAAGGAAGGGATAGAATAAAAGCAGGAAGAAGGGATACACTTGCCAGGTAGTTGTGTGATGCAGATGAACTTGGACTGGAGCAGAGAAGCTTTGCAGTGTCTCCTGCTATTCTCTCCCGTATTCCAGGCAGGAGTAGGGTCTTACTTATCTCTGGGCTTTGACGTTGCCATGTACTTCATGCCTACTCATAAAGTTGGAGAGTGCAAATTAGACTGCAATCACACATCTAGGTACATCTAGGAAGAAGCAGTATCCTGGGTCTTCTAGGAGGAAGTGGCTTCTATCTGTGCTTGGTAGAAGGGGCAAACTGAAGGGAGTAGTCAGTTTTCTGCCCTCTCTTGAGGTCAGCAACTCACCCTGAGAGGCCAGCAGGGTGCTCAGTATTACTCAGCCCACAGGGAAGGACTAAAGTCTGGACTTGGTTAGAATTCTGCTTTCAGGCCTTTCTTCCGGGTTATATTGTCTCATTCTTCTGTGTGCACTCTGCCTGGGGGACTTGAGAAAGCCCAAGGTAACCTCCCTCCCTTCAATCTCCAGAGTTCCAAAGCCCAACTAGGTGGGCAGTAGATCACAAGAAGTCCTCACATGGGAGAGTGCTCTGCCAGCCCCACCCTCTTCTCAGAGATTCCTGGGAACAATGAAAGTTGCTTTTTCCCTGGAAAAAAAAGAGAAAAAGATACCCTTGAAATAATTTGGAACCCAGGAGGTCGTTTGATGCTTCAATCCTTTTTTTTTTTTTTTTTGTGATGCTTCAATCCTAACGAAGCTTCTGCAGTCATTGTTTGCCTTAGAGAAGTACCTGAATTGTTAGCAGAAGTGGAATGAGTTCAGAGACAGAGTGGACAGGAGCAATTGAGAGTCAACCGTATTTTCCTTTTGATTTGTTTTTACTTTTCTTCCTCTGGGCATCATCCTTTTGTCTCAGTCCCCTTCCCTCCCTTTCTCTACACATTTTTTTACTTCCTCTCTCTACCCTATTCTCTGCTTCCCTCAGCTGTCCTCAGCCCTGCTCTTTGATGCTGTCTATGCTGTGGTGATGGCAGTACAGGAGCTGAATCGGAGCCAGGAGATCGGTGTGAAGCCCCTGTCTTGTGGCTCAGCCCAGATCTGGCAGCATGGCACCAGCCTCATGAACTACCTACGCATGGTGAGGAGCGCCTGAGGGCCTGTGGCTGGCCCAGCCTGATAGCTGGGACACTTGATGCAGTAAGACAAGAGTCTCTCCCCTTCAGGCTTCTCCAGTTCATCACAGGCCCAGATAAAAAGTCATCTGTGGTGATCCCAGTTGAGTGGATCATAGTTTCCTAATCCCTGCCATCCAAGGGGAATCCACGGCAAGTTTGTTCCAAAGGCAGTGACTGTTGTACCTTAGACTACTAAAGAATCCTAAATTCCAGGCTTGCAACCAACCTCTGCTGAGCTGTGATCCTAGCAAATTCTGCATACCTGGGGGAAAGGTCCATGCTGCTGGTGCCTGTGATCCCTTCAGGAGTTACAGGCTCCAAATTTCTGGCTTGGTGCTAGGTTTCCCCACAATTCCCCTGCCCAGCCATGAAGAGGGCATCTCTTGTCAGAGAGGCCTGGTGCATAGGATCTTGGATTCTGCACTCACTTAACAACAGATATAGGGACATCCTGACCTGGTGGTAGGGTTAAGCACCCACCACCAAAGAAAATAAATGCTGTTGAACTGTGTCAAAGGCCTAGATGAAGGGCAGAGGGAAATCTGAGCTCACGTTAACATCATTAGTTGTACTGGCCTATGCAGATTGTAGGGGTTATGGGTATAGGGGAGCCTAGATGCTGGTAGGGCGTTGGGCAGGAGAAGAGATCTTGATGCTGTCCTGTCTCTTGGACATCCCCAAGTACCACATGTCTGGCATGCTTGCTTGGGGCCAAGTGAAAACAGGGCCTATTTGGTGCTGTAACTCACTCTCTCTTGGACAGGTAGAATTGGAAGGTCTCACCGGCCACATTGAATTCAACAGCAAAGGCCAGAGGTCCAACTACGCCTTGAAAATCTTACAGTTCACAAGGAATGGTTTCCGGCAGGTAAGCTTAGATGTGCTATGATGATGAAGGACTTCTCCTCCATGTTCCTTTCTCTGTCCCTAGACCATTTCTTCCACTCCATGGTACTCAGGATGATCTCCTGTTGTCACCTGTCCTCGAGGTCTGCAGGCTACATCCTAGGCAAGGCTGCCAGCCTTCTTTGGCCTCCCTTCTTGCCCCCAGTTCAGCTAGTGTGGACACTTCTAATCCCACCAAAACTCTAAAAAAGGAGCAAACATACTCTGTGGGTATGGGAGAAGACAAGGGGGTCATTTAAGGAAGGGATTCACAGCCCTTATTTATTCTCTGGATCATTCTGCTCCTTGAATCTCACCCTAACCCTGGAATCCTGATGACTCCAGGGAATTCCACTGATAAGGCACAGTTGTCAGCTCTTCTCTGGCAAACCCGTAGCCCCTACTCCCTGTGCCAGTCACCTCCTCCTCTCCTGTCTGTTACCTGTCTGCTCCCATCATCTTAGGGAAGATTTATCCTTCATAGTTTTTTAGAGCTCCCTAGTCCTTTTGTCAATCTCCTCCACTAACCTTCCTATTCTTCTTTTCTCTGATTCTCTTCCATCAGAAGAAGCAGGGATTCTGACAGCCATTGAAAATGTCTCTTCTGAAGGTCTCTTGTCTTCTCCATCATCATAGTAAATAATTTCCTTTATTCTCTGACCTTAGAAAGAGCTGGAAATAGAAAGCTTGGCACTAATTACAGCCGGAAGCAGGCCTATTGAAGAGCCTCCTGTTGATCACAGTAACTGAACAAAGGAATTTATCACTCAGGGATTTCTGAAACCCTTTCTAATAGACAATGAAGAATCATCACTTTCATCTTCACCACCCACCAGCACCACTACCATCATCATCATGATCATCATCATCATCATCATGGCAACTCTAATTTATAAAGCACTTACCATGTCAAATGTAACATGTATTTTCTCATTTAACCCTACCAGAGAGGTACATTTTATTACTTCCCTCAATGTAAATTAAGGAAACCGAGGCTCAGGGAGACTGAGCAACTTGGGCCATGAAAGGCAGAGCTAGTGTTGGATTTACATATGTCCCTACTCTAAAGTCTAGGTTCTTACCGTTATGGCAAATTATGCTTCAGGATCACCTTGGTAATTTGTTAAAAATGCAGATTTTTAGATTCTATCCCATAAGCCTAGTTAGGTGAACCTAGGATAGGGCCCCAGAACGGATTGGGTCATCAGGCACTCAGTTCTGATGAAACCCTGCACCATAGAGGACCATCACTTCTATCTCCTGCCGCTGTGTCCCGAAATCCCATGGATTTCCCTCAGCCACATCACTCTTCCTGGAATGAAATAAGGGAAAAGGAAAGAATCTCAGACAGAGGTAGATGACCCCCAATCCCTGGTGGTGCCTCTGTCATCAGCTGCTCCCAGCTCTGTACCAGAGCTACATGGTTGTTAAGAGCATCAGTCACTACCCTTTTTTATATCTTCTCAAAAGGGAGCCAGGTCAGGTAGGCAGCCAGGAACTATGAGGAAGGAGTACCACAAACTTGTCATTTCACCTCACAGATCACTTACTGAGCTTGTGGCATGCGTCGGGCACTGTGCCAGGTCTGGGGGGAAGCAAAGCTGAAAAAGGCACCATCCCTGCATTGAGAGGGAGCTTGTTGTCTAGTGAGGGAGAGTGAATTGAAAAAAATGGCTGCAATTTGGGGTTATTAAACTCAAATCATGCCTTTAGACCCATCATTCCCTGAATAAATAAGCTGCCAGCCCATGGGGAATTTGCCAGGCAGACTTTTCCCTGAGCCCCAATATATCTGGGAGAAGTGAAAAACATTTATTCATTGTTTCAAGAGATACTTGTTGAGCACCATCTTTATTCTGGCCTTCCTTCTCGGTACAGGTTTTTAAAATGGAAAAAGTCTGTCTTTGCAAGCTTATATTCTACTAGGGGACAGACAACAAACAAATACATATATAACATTGTGTCAGTAGTGATTAGTGCACTGAGGAAAAATACAAGCATGTAAAAAGGAAAGGAGGTGGAGAGAATAATGGTGGAGAAGCAACTAGGTCACAGTGGTGGTGAACCTATGGCACACCTGCCACAGAGGGCTGTTCAAAGTTCTAAAAGGTTTGCCATCGCTGAGCTTGGAGAATGTAATGTTCATTCCAACCCCATCTACAGAAGCCAGATCCAGGCTTTGAAAAATTCCCTTAGACCTCAGTCTTACTCTATTAGAGATCCTGGGAAAAAGCCCACTTCCAGGGACCCCTTCTAGGAGCACCTGCCATGGCCCTGATCCCACCACCCTCTCAAAAGACAACTTCTTTGGCTCAAAGTTCCTCTCCACCTTAATTTTTCTGCATTAGTTGCTACTAAGACTCCAAGGCCACAGGATTGCCTGAGTCATTAAGAATAAACATCAAACTCTAGCACCTACCCAAAGCCCCCAGCCCAGCCCAACTAGCATGTCAGCCCTGAGGTCTTCTCCATAGTGGCTGCCACACCATCCTCCTCAACACCCGTCAGCAGTATGGGACAGATACCTCAAATGTAAGTGTGCACAAGAATGACCTGTGGTGCTTGCTTTAAAAAGTAGACTCCCAGGGTTCCACAGTAAAATTAAATGCATTCTGGGAATCCACTATGTTGAACTGGTGCTTAGATGGATGTTTGAAACATAGGTAGTTTACAGATTACCTTTTGATAAATTCTACCCTAGTAAAAGAGTGTTAGTATGCTTAGGCTCCATGAGTAGAAAGAATCTCTTATTTGACCTCCCTGAACTGCATCACCATTTTTTGAGCTAATAGTGCATAGAATCTGCCTGACCTTCAGCTACCCTAAGAGACACACACTCCTGACTGGACTTATGAAATGGATGGCAAGAATTCTCTTTGTTACCCATTTTTATTCAACAAATCTGGTGACTGTTCTGCTCCTTTCCTGTCTAATTCAGGTGCAGTGAGTACCAAGTGGAAAGTGTGCTATGTGTCCTGAGCACAGATGTAGCTTTGCAGAGCAGGTCCCCAAGTCCCATTCCAATCACCACCCAATCTTTGCATCTTGACAGGTGTCCTTCCCCTGCTTGCATGGTGGAGAAATGGTTTAGGGGTGATAATTAATTGGGCTTCTCATCTGTGGTAGGAAGAATGTCAGTATCTCTGCTCTAATATTCTCCCAATTCCATCCAAGGTGATGCTGGCAGGGGAGGGGAAGGTGACAAGGAGCAGGGAAACATCTCCTGAGTATCCTTTGTGTACCAGACACCACATAGGCACTTTGTGCAGATCACTGTCAGTCTCAAGGACAACACTCCAAAGTAGGTCAAGTCCCATCTCACCAATAAGAAAACTCAAGTTTAGGGAGGGTAAAGAGCTTGCCCCAAGCCCAACTTCCTTTAAGAACTTGGCCAGACTGGTACTCATGCTCAGGTTTGCCCAATTCCAAATCCCATGCTCTTGACTTTTCCTTACTCCCTTGGAACCCTAAACTCCCAAGTCAAAACCTTCTCCATGGCTCTTGCTTGCCACCACCTGCAAACCAGGGGGCTCCAGGTTCTAACGACCTGCTGGGCTGGGCTTTCTTTAGGAACGGCATCTTCTCATTTGGGCTTGGTTTGATTCTTTCTTTTTCTGTCTGGACTAGTGACTATTAAGAGCTGGTTTTGATTATTTAGAAAGCACCGTGCAGGGACCCAGTGGGTTGTAATTGGTAAAATGTCTAAACCAAATACCATATTCCCTGCTGGTGGCTGATTAAAGGATTATTGCCATGTTAAAAATAGTCTTTTAGGATTCAGAGGGTTTTTTTTACCATTTAAAAAAATTACTATTTTGTTTCTGCTTGGATAGTGTTTTATATCTTGGGATTCAGTAGAGCTTATACTGGAACATATTTGGGAAAAATGTTCCCCATGATGTCCTCCTATACATGACACTGTGAAGCTGGACCATCTCCAGTTCTTTATGTATGAGCATAGAAGTTGGGACTATTACCTCAGCTCATCCCTCCATTTTGTTTTCATTTGTATCCCTCCTTATTGCCTGTATGAGATCACAATTCTCATCCCCTATTCTCCTTTCTTATCCTCCAAAGATCTCCTGGATGTTAGAATGTTGTAGACTCCCTTCCTGATCTAGAAGCCCTGTTTGAAAGGCTAGGAAAAAGAGAAGCATAGCATTAGAAGTCATTTAATTTCTTTCATTTAGCTTGGTCTAAAGATCAGAAATTCTGAGCAGCCCCCGAGCGACTTTGTTAGTGCTGTAATAAGATGAGCACACCTTTCATCTGAGGATCGGAAATGGCTTAACAGGCTCTAATTAAGCCTTTGGGGTTTGACATCTGTAGCTAAAGATCCCGGTCTGCCCTGTTTCTGTTGGTTCATTGTATATTGCAAGAGGTCCCTCAGTTTTCTTCTTGTGTATGATGAAGATAATAACCCCTCCACTTTGGCATGGCTGGATCTGAGGATTACTGATAAGAGATTTGCCTGGCATCCTCTTCTGATATCCTATGGTTACATGGAAGGCTGGTTCTACTGATGTAAGAATAGCGAACATTCATTGTCATCTACATGGCGTACCATGCTGGGTGGTGTATATACATATTTAACATTTCACATCCTTTTATCAACTCTGTATGAAAGCTACTCTCTCATCTTGTGGGTGAAAAAACTAAGACATAGAGATAAAGAAATATATCCACCGTCATATAGCCAGTGAGTGGAAAAGTCAAGAACCAAGCCTGCGTCTAGCTTCTTCAAAGTCCAAAGCCTTTCCATTATGCAAAATTGCCCCAGACTATATTGGAACAAACCTTCAAGGCTTTTCATTTAATCTTCCATCCCTGTGCAAGAATGTTTTGCATTGTTCTCAAGAGAGAGATGGTCCTCACGCTCTCCATGACCATGTCCTGGGCTGGGGAATTCACTGCCTCTTCAGGAACACATTCTAATTTCTTCCAGGTACTGGGTCAATCTCTGCCTCTTAATTCTGCTCTGTGGAGCAGTGCAGAACACCCTATTTCCTTTTTCTTATATAAAAACAATTTGATTTTAGTTCATTCATTCTTTCTTTCGTTCCTGAATTTAACCTCAGAGATTGTGATATCTACCTTTTGTCAAAGGCTGTGAGTCACAGTTCATTTAAGAGCTCCTGATCTTTGGGGGAAGGCAGAAATCACAGCCAACAATTACTGTACAGTACTCTAATTATCTTATTTATTCCCTCCCTGAGCAGTGGCCCATACCTATTCCCAACATGATGTGGCTTGCCAGTCTCTCACTGTGGATGCTTTTCTTGGTTTGTCCTGCTCTGTATCAGATCACAGGGCTCCAGGCGGTCTGCACAGCCCAGAAGCTAGATTCCGTGGGACTGTCAGGTGTCTCAACTGAACACTCCGTTTCTACTCACCATAATAGTTTGCTTACTGGAGTTCGTTTTCAGATTTTTCATTCTTTCTGAACTCTGGGCCTTGGAGGTCAATTAATTACTTGACTTGAATCCTTCCCACCAAATATAGAGTTCTCATCACACAAATGTCTTACAGAGTATAGGCCTGAGCACCCTTTTTTTGAACTACTGGTCCCTTTAACTCTGCTCCTATGAAGATGGAGAGACTGGCGAGGCTGGCTGGAAGAGGGTGAGTAAAAAGTTGTGTGAGTTGATAGCCTTATTTTATTTTCCAAAGCAGATATAATTAGCTTTCAATGACTGGTCTCTGGAATGATTTGAGTGCAGAGGCAGGAGGCAGGAGGATAGATAATCTAGATGGCTTCTCTGGCTCATCCTTGTAAGCCAAGAACTTGAGAATCTGGAGTCCTCTGTAGAAAGGTCAGGAAACCCAGCTCCTACTTCCTGAAGGTCCTGCAGGTCCTCATTCATTGTCACAAGATCAGGCTGCCTCTCTTTAATCTCCCCTGCTGTTGTCTTGCCTAACAGCAACCCGTGCAGAGCCCCCTTTCCAGGGGACTCTGGGGTCCTATGGTGTTGGCTGTGGCAGTTTGCTTTGCAGCACCCCCGAGGGGTGCAGAGGCAGCTGCATTTCTTGTTACAGCCGTCTGTGGTGGGGGCTGCAAGGAAGTGACTTCTGTTACTCTGAAGGCAATTTGAGCAGACCTGCTGGGAGGATCTGCTATGGTCTCCCACCTCCTGACCCCTTCCCCCACTTCAAAAGCTATCAAACATAGAACAACAGAAAACCATAAGAACACCCTGCCTGTCAGATGACATTCTGTGCTGACAAGGACTTCACTGTGGCATTGAAGGAACAATGAGGACAGTGTCGTGGTCCCGCCTAGCATCTGTGCCCTTGCCCTCAGCCCCTCTTATTATCAACTGCCTGCGTGGCAGCTCCAGTTCCTTCTGAGCTAAAACAGCCGTCAAGGCTTCAACAGGTTGCCAGTGGGGAGAGACGGTTCTGAGAATCCCATGATTACTGCTGTGTAATACATTTTGAGGAAGGAGTTTACTATAAATATGCAGATCCTTTGAAGCTGTGTTTGCTGGGACCTGGCTCAGAGCACTGGAGTGGGGCTCTGATTGCTGGAAATCAGCAGTGCTGAGTGCCAGCTCCCCAGCTGGGGGACAGACCTGTGACAGTGGGCCATCTTGGGAACTGCTTGGCCTACAGTCCCCCAGAGCCAACCCAGGAGCCAAGCAGAGTTGCCTTTGATGAGGAAATGGAGGCAGCAGATCCCAGTGAGGAAGGGTGTTGCGGGGGTTGCTCTGAAAGTGACTGCTAAGGCATTTACTTCTTTTTAATTAAGGATCCAGGAGCAGGGGAATTGGCGTGGAGTTTAAAGTAGTTGATACCATCACTTAGAATGTTCTATAGTCTTAGAGCTGGAGATCAGTAAAGCTGGCTTGCCTTCCAGAGACTGTGTGTGTGAGAGCCTCACTCCTGGGTTTAAAGTTCCTCAGTGACCCCGTTTGTTTTTAAGGGAACCATGCTGCATCCTGCTTATCTTTGAGCCTCCTCTCTTGCCCCTTCTACTCTCCTCCGGTGCTGCTAGATGACAGATGCCTTGGGCACACCGGGCCGTCTCTCACAGCCACACCTGTATACCACCCCCGGGTCTCTGCACCCATCATATTGCTCACCTGGCTGCTCCTATTCCTGTCTCCAGCACTCATCACAGGCAATCTTTCCTGACACCCCAGCATGCACAGGCAAGCTGTCCCACTGGTACACCCCCTGGGTCTGCCTCTGGTGTGATGGTCACACTGTTGTCCATCCAGGACGCGGAATGAGGGACCAGACTGCACAGAGCCCACCTCTCTGAGGCTCTGGAGGTGTGCAAAAGACACATGGGATGTGCCTTCCAGATCTTTAAGAAGCTCGGGCTAACAGGGACCCTTGAGCCCCAGGATCTGAGGGTTTTGTCCTAAGAATCTCCTTAAGCCACGACTCGCAGTTTATTCAAGAGATGTCTCATACACTAAACCTTCCCACTGGCAGCTGGTATTTAAAAATTTGAAATGCAAGACTCCTTGAACTACTGGTCTATTTCTGTCTCTTCATTTTCTTCCATTGTCTAAGAGCAGTGCCCCTCTGGTTCATTAAAAGGCATTCTTATACCTTCTCCTGGGAGGAATTGGACTCTTCTGGAACCTGGGGGCAGTGGTCTTGGGGGCAGATGAGGGACTTTGGAAGGCTCTGACTTGAGAGGCTTTTGCTGTTCTCCAACCTCCCTGGTGTCTGTATATCTGATTTTTCCCCCCAAATCACAGGGGCTTCCTGCTTATCAGCTTTAATGGCAGATTCACTGCAGCAGCTTATTCACACATGAGCCACCAAACAAATTAGAATTACTTAAATTTTTGAACAGGGGGCTGCTTTTGGGTAGAGGAGCATGATTTTTAAAGTGTTGTACTTTAAATACATTTCTTATAATGTGCCCGATCACGCTTCTGCCTGAAATCAGCCTGGGGAAGTTTGCCAGTTGCCAGCGACTCCTTTCTGTGCCTCTTCAGCCAGCTCATGCCTGGGAGAGCTGAGAGAGGTCGACCTGCTAATTTAGTCTCATGAAGCAGCCTGCATCAGTCAGCATGGAGGAGAGGTGGGGCTGGCTGCCTCAGAGATGCCAGGATGCGAGATGGGCCAAGGGGAAGGAGGAGGGTGAACCCCAGAGGTAAGTGGGGGCTGCAAACAGGGGCAAGTCATGTGGCAGAGTGGAAGGACGCCAGGATTTAGGAGTAGAAGGCTCAGAGCTGCATCCAGTCTCTCTGCATT
Source organism: Dasyprocta punctata (assembly GCA_004363535.1). Taxonomy (NCBI): domain Eukaryota; kingdom Metazoa; phylum Chordata; class Mammalia; order Rodentia; family Dasyproctidae; genus Dasyprocta; species Dasyprocta punctata. The sequence continues at coordinate 26,456 of RJWM01004462.1, read as the reverse complement.
TCCTCCTCAGTAAAACAGGGAAGGTGATCACAATAATATCTACTTCATGTGCATCATAAAATTATTGAGAACACAACGAAATATTGTTTATAGCTGTGCTTTGAGGATTATACTATATTGTGCAAATTTTAGTTGCGTTGTCTCTCCTGGAGATGTATATCTATATATCGCTTTATCTTTGTTTGCAATAGTCCTAGAAGCAAGCTTCTAGCCTTGCACAGGGCAGAGAGGAGAACGAAGCAGGGGTGATTGAAATGCTCAGGTCACTCCTGCTGTGACCATGCAGCCCCGAAAGAGGGCTGCTAGCAGCAGCCCATGCCAACCATGCCTGGCAGGAAGTGGTGCTAGCAGCTGGCTTCTTCAGGAAGTTCCCCCTGCCTCCTCCCTGTCTCTTTCCATCTCTAACCATGGTCCTTCCTGCCTCTATTCTTTTTCTACTCCCTAACACTCAGTCCACTTTGCTGTGGCTCTGGGTGACCATAAAGACAGGACATGAGGGGCTCTGGCCACTCCTTGGAGAGTAACAGCCCATGGAGGACCTGCCTCGCATGGTGCTACTCAGACAAGGGCAGCCAGCACCCCTGAAGCACAAGATCCCCCATCTTAGAGAATAGCTTAGTGGTTGCCTAGAATTAGGAGTGAGGGATTGGGAGATGACAGCTAGTGGGTAGAATGTTTTGTTTTGGGATAACAAAAATGATCTAAATTTGGTTGGGGTCATCATTGTACAACTATGTCAGTATGCTAAAACTTACTGAATCATACATTTTAAGTTTGTAAGTTGTATGGTTTGCAAATTTTAGTTCAATAAAGCTGTTTTTTTTTAAATCCCCCATCTTCCTAGAGCACATTGAGACCCAGGCACATGTTCTCTCCCACCTGTGAGCCTGCATCCAGCCAGGGACAGAGATGAGCCAATCTTGGCTCATCACTGAAAGCTCAGAAGTCACATATGGCACCCCCTATCCTCCAGCATTCTCCTGAAGTCAGCGTTCTGAAGGACAGTGAGTTCCTGAAGGACAGTGAATGACCAGCTTCCTTCAGCTTAGCTGCTTCATTAAAACCATGAGTTCAATTGGCACCTGCCACTCAGAGCTCAAAGGTTTTTACAACTGCCTTCCCAAGATACTTCTAACCTGGAGGGTTGAACAAATGAAGCCAGGCACACCCTGACTGTGTTGTGTTCTTTAGCAGTAATTTTCCTATAAAATGAGAAGTCTTGAGCATACCCAGCTCTCTGACAAATTCTCTTCTTGGCAGCTAATTTGAAATACCTTCAACCTTCAAGGAGGCAGAAGAGAGAAGGGCAGATGAGTTTTCCTATTTGGGGCCTCTGCCATGGCCTTGCCACATGGCAGTGTGAGGGATGCCAATTGGGTTCTCCCAGAAATACCTAGAAAAACTCTTGTATTTTTGACTACATAAGAAACAAACAAACAAATAACAACAACAAAAAAAAGAGGTGGGAGAAGTTGGAATGTAGGCAAAAGAAATTACTAACCATGTTTAGTACTTCATTCCAAAAAAAGAAAGGGAACTTGATCATTTTTGCAGCCCTACTATGGAAGTTTAACTTCTGAAACCTTGAACTGGCAGAGAAGGCAATTAAATCCATGAGAGCATCTTTGAGAATAGCATTTGTAGTTAGAGGCAGCAGAGGTGGCCAGAGCTCCACTCCTGCCCTAGGTGACTGTCTGTCGTGAGAATCTCTGAGAAGAACCAGTGTGGGTTTACTCTCTGGCAGGAAGAGTGGTGACCGAATTCTACATCACATCCCAGAGGTTGGGATTAGGGATGTTAGTCAGCAGATCTTGACAAAAGCCAAACATTCAAGAGCAGACAAGTAGATTGATTTTCATTATTTATGAGTTTTGTACTTGCAAATTTGATGACTTACTAGAATCTTTTTGTAAACCCCAAATCAATACTTGCAGCATTTTCGCAGACATGCACAAAGCAGAAAAAAAAAAAAAAAAAAAAAAACCCAAAAAACCTCGAGTCACCTAATGAGCATATTTCAGCTGAGGTCTAATGGGTGATTCTCTCTGCCCTCTTGTTTTGGCTGTTTTGCTGTAAATACATGTCCTCTTCACAGTCTGTTTGGAACTTTTGTGCTTTTTCCCCCTGGTAATACTTGTGTTAAAAATGACTCCCAGACACAGTGTTCCTGAGACCACAGAGGCTGAGATGTGCCTTGCGGAGGAAAGCATGTTTGATCAGCTTGTTCACTTTAAGCATGAGTTACAGTGCTGTTGTTCATTGCTAGTGAATTATCAATATACATTAAATGAGATATCTGGAAGCAGAAGCCCACATAAATTAACAAGGTTATGCTTGATTAGTTAGTGAAAATGTGATCAGAGGCTCACAAGAGCCTAACCCTGTATTACCCCTAGTATTCCCTAATGCAATGTGTGTGGCAGCTTTATAGATTAGAACCACTATGAAGAACAAGAGCCACCTGTACTGAGATTCAGCCAGGAGAGCAGATCAGGAGTGAGCAATATTATGTCTAAAGTTTTCCTGCATGGCCTTTTCTTTCTGCATTCACTTCTCCATACTCCTGCTTTCCAAGAGCCTCATGTGCATCTAGTTGCCCTGCCTTCCTCCTGGTTTCCTTTTGTAGAAGTAGAACCTAGATGCTACAATCCTATGGCCAGGCAGAATAAAAAAGGTCCTCAAGACCATTACTATAATTGGCTGGTTGGCTTCTTGCAAGTGTGTCCTCATGAAGAAGAGTTTATGCTTGAATGCCTCAGTGCTGGGGAATTCACTACGTAGGGGTCAGCATATTCCATCCTGAAAAGCTCTTATTGCTAAAAAAAGTATTTTGTTTATTGGGCAGACATTTTTCTTCCTCTTCCTTCTGTCCTTAGTTCTCTTTCGTGGATCTAGAGTATTGCATCATCTCCTGACTGCCTTCTGTTCATGGGGCTCAGAGAGGGCTGTTTTGTCACTGGTTGGAGAAAGATCTTCCTAAAGCCCCTCATGTGGGTTCTAGCATGGCCCAGCTCTCTGACAAATGCTCTTCTTGGCAGATAACTTGAAATACCTTCAACCTTTGAGTAGGCATATAAGAGAAGGATATATGAGTCTTCCAATTTGGGGACTCTACCATGCCCTCACCACATGTGAGTGATAGGAATGCCAGTTGAATCACCCTCAAAATACTTACAAAGAGTCTGTGAGATTCTACACCTGAAAGATTTTCTTCACCCTTGCACCTAGTCAGCTGTGCTTCTAGCAGCTTCCTGCATTCACTTGTCTGGGGCCTCTTCGTGCTGCCCCTCTTAGACCTGTCTCTTAAGCTCTGTCCTATGGCACTTTTGAACTACACCACATTATAAATATACCCAGCACTTTCAGGGGTTCTCTTCCAGATGGAAGGAGCTGGGCTATATCCTTTTTTTATAGCTACAATAGCCAGAGCCTGAAAAGAAGTGATTTGCCCAAAGGAATGTCATAATTCAATAGATATTTACTGAGTACCTATTAAAGGCCAAGAACCATCCTAGGAGCTGAAGCTACAGAGAGGAATTTATTCATGTAAGTCATCAAATGTTTAAGAAGTCCCCATTCCATGCCAGACATAAGGAATATGATGGGGGAATAAGATGGAGTCTCCTCACTCGGAATGAATTGTCTGATGGGGAAATGAGCTTGAAACAATTATGTGAATAGTTTTAGGATTTCAGGTGTAATGATTCAGTACACTCCATGAATCCTAGGAAGGTGGCCTGACCAAGTCTGGGAGGGAGAGAAGGCCCTCCCAAGGGAGTGACATTCAGATTGAATCTTGATGGATGAGTAGAAAAGGAGTGTGGCAAACCCCAACAGTGAACTTCCAGAGGCCACAGGGATTGATGGCAGAGCCTGTGTAGGAAGCCAGATCTCCTGATGCTTTTCTTTTCCACTGTACCACACTCTTTCCTCAGCTTTATTTAAATATTCTCTTTTAAATATCTATGTCAGAAGCAAAGGCAAGGCAATGCAAAGAGATGTGGAATCTCAGGCAAGGGACACTGAACAGCAAATATCAATGGATAAAGAATAATGATTCCAGCATTTACCAAATGTTTAAATTCACATCCACAGCCCAAGAAAATCAGTATCTTGATGGCAGTGTAGCGTAGTGATCCTGTGTGGCTTTGAACGTCCCAGAATCTCAGTTTCCTTTGGTCTGATTCAAAAGATTAAATAAGATAATGGGTATAACCATCTAGTCTAGTTCTTGGTATGGGGCAGATGTTCAAAAGTATTAGCTTGTAGAATGTTCTTATAGTTAGTCCTTCAGTTATAACAAATGGTCAAAATCAGTTTGTTGATGCAAAAAAATATACGTGTTGAGCATCCACTATGTTCCAGGTCCTCTGCTAGTGGCTGATTGATAGAGTAGTGAACAGATAGTGTGTAAATCCTCGGTGCCAGACACTCTCATACCCTGAGGATGATACGCAGTGAGGTTGCAATTCAGGATGCACAGTTACTCCCATCTGTGTTCAATTGAAACCACATCTTATGAAACAATAATTACCTCTGCTATGGGCATTGCACTCTAATTTATTTTACATATAAATTTTACTGTTCAATGTAGGTGTTGACCCATTAAATTGATTTCATAACCCATTAGTGGGTTGCAACCCACAGTTTAACAAAATACTACCTTAGACCAATTGAGTCAAAGGTAGTAATAAAGCCCATGTAATGTCCATTTGAGGTGGACCCAACTCTCTCTGGACTTGGTTTTGATTTTTTCATTTGATCTGTGCTGAATTTTCATAACACTCTACACCCAAGTATATATTTTGATGGTTTCTTTGGCTGAAAGAATGAAGCCTTTGGCCAACTTCAACTCTCTTTTTTCCCCAAATCACCCCTTACAGCTCCATTTGGGAGCTTGCTCATGACCTAATCTCCCATGTGAACTAAAGTTTTATGGTTGGAAGTATTGTATTTAAATTAAATATACATTTACTTCTATGCCAGGCAGTCACCATAGAGGCTGATACCAAAAGTCTTTTTAGCTGATCTCAGATCAGGGTTCACTATATACTGTATACAGTGGTATACAAGGTACACAGAACACTGTAGAGAATTTGGGACAGTAATCCAATCTCAATTTATCCCTGGGATCTCTGGCAAATTGTTAAAGCCCTGGGCATTACTCTCCCTGTCGGTGTGTCAAAATCAGTTCTGTGAATTCCAGAAGCCACTAATACATTGTCATAAGCATCTTTTCTAACGAGAATTTCAACTTAGTATTCTGAACCTGAGATCTTAAAGAATGAGCCATCAGTTATGATTCACCCGGCTTTGAATGGATTTAGAGAGAGAAGGACCTAGAATATAAAAAATTTAGATTTTACAGATCTTTAAAACTGTTGTCACATCGGTGATTGCCTCAGATCTTTCCAATAGGGGAGAAGGGAAGTGAGATTATCTTTATCTTATTAGTAGCAAAACTAACTTCCGGGGGTATTATAGTATGTGGAGGCAGGGTGGACCTTGAGCCCAGATCTCTTGACTTCTGATTAGTTGTGTTCCTACCAGATGCACAGCAGTACTGTTCTTCTATTTCCTCACAGTGTATTGTAGTTAATCATAAACTATCATCTGCATTGTCTCAGTTGCTTTTCAACAATGTTGTACCGCATGTCCCTAAATTTTAAACAAATTCCATTCCAGGAGAATGTTCCTAAGTCGGGTTTGCTTGTATCTGCCACAGTGAGTCTTATACAGTACACCTGTGAAAGTTCACAACTCGAATATTTGTAAGTTGGGAACTTACTGTACTAAGTTACATTAATAAGCTTTTTGTTACTGAAACAAATACCCCAGGTCATCAATTTACAAAGAATAAAGGTTTGTTATGGCTAAAGTTTTGGAGATTTTATTCCATGATTGTTGCTTTGGACCTGTAGCAGCACGTCATAGACGGAACATGTGGTGGGGAAAAACCTCTCACTTTCTGGTCATGGCCAGGAAGTGAAAAAGATCCAGGAGGAGTGGAGTCCCACTGTCCTCTTCAAGAGCACATCACTGACCTCCCATTAGGCCCCACCTCTTAAGTTTTCACCACCTCTCAATAGTGACAAGATGAGAGAGGCATTCTAGCTCCAAGCTATTGTGTATGTGCAGGCAGCCTCATTCATGTCCATTTGACAGATGAGAAAGGTTCAGAGAGGTTAAGTGACTTACCCAAGGTCATACAGATTATGCATGGAGGAGGGAGAAGGAAAATGTGGGTCTTCTGGTATTCCAGACATCCCTTTGTACCAGGCTCCTACGCAACCACCCAGGGCCCTGTCCAGAAACACTGACATGGGATCTTTCAGCTGACTCTGTTCAGGGCTGTATTTGCCAACAAACCAGTTCACAGTGACCAGAACGGTGTGTGAGAAGGCCCAGATCTTAAAGTCCTAATTGCACCTGTCCTAATTCAGCCAGATCATTTAGTAATAAATACAATCTGAGTTCAAATTCCAGTTTAATCTTCTTGATCCCTATTAAATATGTGATCTTAGTAAGTTCCTTGGCATCTCTGCATCTGTTTCATTCATTCATTCAACAGAAACTTGTATGAACATACTTACATTGAGCATTGTTTTTGTCGTCTGAAGTGTATACATTGTCTGCATTTCTCAGGTGGGAAAAGTAACAGGATCATTATGCAGAATCAGGAAAATTTATGTAAGTAAACCACATAGCCCAGTGCCCAGCAAGCAAAGAAGATCAATAAGTGTTTTCAGAATCTGATTCTGGAACAGAAGGACCTACCCTCCCCAGGAGTTACGTCAGCCTCCCTGGAAGTAGCTGCATCCTGGCAGCACTGAGTTGCAAAGAACAATCATCTAAATGTACATAAAATACTAAGTGCTATAGCATTGTATACTCATCCCCGGATGCTGGTGCAGGCAAAGATATAAGGATATCCCTTGGGGCTTTAAAAATGAATCCCTTTTTACCTACTGAAGAGAGTACCAAGTGGCAAGATGACAACTCAGTGTTTCTAAGCAGAAGGGAGAGTGCTTTGAGCTGGCAGGATTTCCAAGGCTCCCCATGAGAGGAAGGACAAGTGAGTCCCAGGGGTAACAGTTGGGTGAGTCCCTGGACCTCCAGGACTGGTCTGCAGGAAAAGTCCTGAGGTTCATCTGTGATAGCTAGGAAAGACGAAGGTATAGAGGGCTCTTAACATGCCCAGCACTGTGCTAAGACTGTTCCCAGAAATAGCAGTTTGATTCTTAGTAACAGTATAGCACAGGAGTTAGGAATACATGCTTTGGGGATGGGGAAAACATGCATCTGAATCTCCATTCTGGTACTTAATAGTGTGTGACTTTGGGGGCTTTAATAACCTATTTTTGCGAGGACAAAGGGATTTTTAACATCTGTAAAGTGAGTTAAAACAAAAAAGAGCTCTATTTCTTAAAGTGGGTGTGGTGGCACATGCCTCCAATCCTAACACTCTTGGAGGATGAGGTGGGAGGATCTCTAGTTTGAGTCCAGCCTGGGCAGCTTAACGAGATCCTGTCTCAAAATTGGGGGAAAAAAACAACACCTGGGGAGTGGGGATATAATTCATTGCAAAGGTTGTGGGTCTCATCTTCAGAACTGAAAAACAGGAGAGAAAAACAAGGGACAAGGGAAGAAAGAAAGGAAAGAGAATGAAAGATTAAATGAGATGATGTATGCAGTGTTTCTGGTGCATCTGCAGTAAGCTAGGCACTGTGTCAGACTCTAAGGATAAAGTAACAGGCAAAACCAGTCACAATTCCTGTTCCTATGAAGTTTATTGTACCATAAGGCAGACAGTCAGTGAGCAACACCACATTAACACATATTTTGAAGGAAAAGAATATGATTCTGGGAGAAGTTTGTCTTTGGAAGAGAAGGAAAGGCTTCTGGAAGCAAATAATTTTAGAGCTGAGGCCCAAAGGACCAATAGGCAAAAACTAGATCAAGTTAGGTAAATGTTTTCTATGAAGGCCTAGAGAGTAGATATTTAGACATTGCAAATCACATGTCTCTCCAGCTCTGCTGTTACAGATGAAAGCAGTCACAGACAGTATATACATGACTAGGTATGGCTGTGTACCAGTAAAGCTTATTTCCTGAAAAAGGCAGATCTAGACTGTAGACTATGATGTGCCATTCCCTAAAGTGACAGAAAGGGGGCTAGGGCAGAGGGGTATGTGGCAGGGAGAACTCCAGACAGACATGGCATGGAAGGCACAAAGGCCCTCACGGGTGGGAGCATGATGCCCTTAAGCATGGGATGAAGGCTGGCGTGACCAGAGTAAGATGCAGCTGAGATTAAGATGCAGAGTAGGCAGAGAGCAGGCCTTGCAGGGCCTTGTAGCCAGCAGTAAGGATTTTTGTTCCTGTGCTTCAACCCAAAATGGGAAAGAGCTGTAGAGTTTCTAAGCAGAAGCTGGGTTGATGGTGTGGTAGGGAGACTTTCTGGTTATGGCTGGTTGATGTGTGAATGAAGAACAGAACAGGGAGGCCCAGAGCAGATTCTAGTCTTTAGGAAGTTCAGTGAGAACATGGATGAAGGTTGAGGCTGAGTGCCAAATAGCAGTGAAAGTCTTCTGCCTCCAGTGACATACTACCAGCACCATCAGGAATGTGCAAAGGACACCTGTGGTCAGGGCTTTTGAATGAGCACTTCCATAGTGACCAGCTTGCTTGTGCCAACCTGGACCATACAGCAGACCAAATGCCGGTGTCTGATGCTCATTCATTTGCGCAGTCACCTTTCAGAGGACTGTGTAACTTCTGTTGAAACCATGGAGCCCATTTACTTCAGCTCCCTTGCCCCTAGGGGTACCTTGTCCAAGCTTTCCTTCCAACTGATGTTGCCAGCTATGGCCTCCAGTCACTCCAACCAGGGATCTTAAACAGCTCCTGCAAGGACAGTGCCTCAGAGACAGTTGTCTACTAGAAGCAACAAAATGACTCTTCATAGTGAAATACAAAAGACTGTGAAAGGTAGACAAATCTGCAAGGAGCAGAATTGCAGGCAAGTGGCCCCACACATTGCAGTCACCCTAGAGCAGTATTATATTGTATTATATTGAAGCAACTGGCTTCGTAATGATATCGGCACATATTAAGGTAAAATGTCTATTTTGTTTAAGAAGAGAGGGATATAGTCCTTTCAAAAGGATTTTTGGAAATACATAATTATATATCATTAAAATCTCTGAAATTTGGTACTTGCAGGAACAAGATAAATATATAGATTTGTGTCCCTTGGGGATGTAGGATAAGTGATGCTTTTTATGCACAGGCAAATATATTCCATAAGAGTTATATTTACCTAAATTTTCATGTTTGACTAAGCATGTCTATCACAGAATGTTTCTTCTAGTAATATTCAAATCTGTAGTTATAAAGACTACACATTTGTTTTCAACGTCATCATCCCAATGAAGCAGCACATTGGGCTTGTGTTGAGTCCTGATTTTTCTGCTTACCAGCTCTGTGACTTGGAAAAATCATTAATTTATCTGGACTTGGCTTTCCCTGCTGGCAGTGAGACCAGTATGCACAGGCTTCTGGTGTCTGACCCAGAACCTGGTTGCACAGTGAGCATCTGTGGGTTGCTGGCACCAACCTCCAGCTAGCAATAGCCCATTCTATATGTCTTCCCAGCTTTGTGTCTCTTAACATCATGCCAGCCATGGTGAGAGTGTTTGCACCACAGAAATTGGCAGATACTATAAGTCAGGGCCTCTTTTTTTTGGGAGAACCAGTCTTTAAACATTTCCCAGTTCACCATGGGTGGGTACTGAATCACTATTAATTGCTACACTCTAGATTTTTTCTGTAATCTGAGTTTCTCTTTCTGCCCTACTGTAATCTAGCCAATGTCAGAATCCAGCTGATTTCAACACAAACTGCAGGGCTCTTCCCCTGGAATTTTTGACATAGCTGGTTTGGGGTAAAGCTACAGAATTTCTAATGCTCATGCTGCCATTCTGGACACCAAACTTGGGGACACTGGCCTACTCTGTCTAAATAAACTAATGCCACAGTGCAGAGTCCCTTGGAGAACTCAGAGGAGATTGTCCCTTCTGTCTCAGGCAATAGCACTGTGATGAATACTGACATAGTGTCTGGCCCATATGCCATCTCATTTAATCTCCTTAATAACTCTCTGGCAATTATTACTATTTTAATCCTCTATATTATAGATAGAGCAAACTGAGGCTTGGGGGCATTCATTAACTTACTCATTGGTCCTAGGCAGAAAAACCAAGTGAAATTCAAATCCTGCAACTCCAAGGCAATCACTCAGATGACACAGGTTGTACAGACTCACAGGTGAGTAGAGGCTGAAATCCTGAACTGGCAGCACCACCTCACCCCAGAGAGTTACTTTTTTCTCACTTGCATTAACATGCTATAGAGGTTAGTAGGGCCCCTGTCCGAATGCATACTCTCAGACCTTTGCTGCCTCCCTTGGGCCTCTAAACTGGCCTAAAGACAGAGTAAGTCAGAGACAGAAACTAAGAGCACCAAGCAGAGACATTATTTGAAGTGACCTCGAGCCTGCACATGTGACCATGTAGGAGCAGCTTATAAAACAGCTGTTCCTACAGGAGGTTTGGAGGGCAGGTGGCAGGAGGGAAGAGCAAAGGGATTTGGCTGCAAGCAAAGGCACAGATTGTCAGTGATGAGAGAGCTGTCTCTCCTGCCCACCCCTGGCATGTGTGTGGCATTGAAGGTGCCCAGTGGGTGGGGCAATTAGCCTGTATCCCAGGGCGCCTGGCTCTGCCTCTTCCCTTCCTTCCCACTGCCTTTTTGCAATTAGATTGCTCTGGGTAATCGCTGCCAAACCACTTTGTTAGATCTGATGGGTTTATTAATTTCTTGGGGGCTAATAGGAGGGTGGGTGGGAGATTCATTTCCCAACTGGAGCATGGGGGCTAATTAGTCTCTTTGCCAGGTCCCCAGAGGTGAAAAGTGGGAGGGTGCATTGCTCAGGCTGTTGGTTCTGGCTCTAGATAAATCATCCCTATCCTTGGCTTTCACAGGGAACCTAGCTTATGGCTTGAGTCAAATGAGGGAGCCTGGGGCTGGAGCCTCTTACAGCAGTGGTTAGTGAGCACTGACACCCTTGGAGAATAGTGGGGGTAAGAAAATGGACAGGAAGATCTGAGTTCTTACTGGCCCTGTTGGCATGAAGTGTAGGTTTAAGGTGATAACATAGGAGTCAAAAAATTTCAATCCTTTACCAAAATCTCTAATGCTGACATCTAGCCCAATTTCTTTATGTATTTCTTCTATCCAAATGTAGCCTTTCTCAGCCTAGGAGACTGTCAGGAGCCAATTCTACCCATTTTGAAGGCAGGGAAAAATGGGTAGAGTTCCTTAAAGAGACCGGTTCCACCTGGTTCTGTGGAGTACCAAGACCAAGCAGAAGAAAGCTGTGCATTTGGTGTTCTTACAGCATAGCGGAGGCCCAGGGAAGCCATGTCCTGTTTAGCATGGCATCTTGGGTGAAGGGTACATTAGCATCCCCTCCCTAAGAGACAGTGGCAGAAACAGGAAGAATCATGAATTTAGGAGTCAAACAGATGTGGTTTTAAGCCTGTGCTACATCTACCAGCTGTGTGACTTTAGGCAAGCCATTAAACCTGCCTGAGCCTCAGTTTCTTCAGAAATAAAATAGAAACCTCGTAACTATTCTAGAGGGGCATGGAAGAATTCAAAGAGGTGACAGAACTTTGAATCTAATACAACAGATGTCAGTAACTATTACCCCTTCCCTCTTCATTTGGAAATCTGGAAGCATATCTTTCATCCTCCACTCCTTGCCCCTGCAGAGGGAGACAGTAGGGGAAGGTCAGGCAATGGAATGGCCTGGCCGGTCCCTTTGAGAGACAATAGAAGCTCCAGAGGCCAGAGTGGGGAGTTCATCTACCTTCTTCCCATGCCTGACCAATAACAAAACTCTGCTGACAGGAGATGGTGGCTCTCCCTGCTTTCAAGTCCAGTCTGAGCATAAAAAAGACTGCCTTTTTGTCGTGAGATACACATGCTACTGGGAAAACACATGGGGAAATGAAAATGTGCAGAGGACACTGGAAGGTTAAGAAAGGATGGCCATGCTGCTTCTGAAAGACCCATCTGGGGCCAAGAGCAAAGGCTTCAAGCTCAGGCTTCTCAGCTGATGGGCTGTGTGACCTCAGACAGGTTGTGTGGGCTGTCTTATTTGAGTCTCAGTTTCTTGATCTGTAAATGAGCCTTACTGTTTGGTTGTGTATGAGGCACTACTTTCAAACTCAAAAGCAACAGGAACATGCACAGAACACTGTGCTCCTGCTTTCTCTTCAAGGTGGCTTCCTCACAAAGGCACAGAGAGCAGCATTTGGTCTTTGGTTGCCTCCCCTTTGCCAGTGGAAAGCCCCTCCCATTCCCTGAGGGGCTAATATAACTAGAGGCCCACAAGAACTCTATTGATAGTCCAGGTGGTCCCGGGTTGACCCTGCCCTCTACATCCTTTACCTTCTCCAAACCCATGATATAGGAAGCTGGCTCCCACTCACTGGGTCCCTGGGCTCTTTTGCCCTGTGGTGTGGGGAATAGAGCCAAGGGTGGGCCACATCTTTACTGTGGGAGCTTCCAGAAGAGAACCTAGAGCCCTGTTCTAGGAAACAGAGCCACATAGCACCCATGGAACTCACAGGGTTCTCCAGGGAAGCTGCTGCTGGTTCCTGGGGACACCTGAGATAGGTGGCTGTGTGCATCTCATTGGGTTTGCAGGCAGCTGCCAGCTGTTTCTCTGGCTGCCCACCTCAGACACTCAGTAGCAAAAACCATTTGTTGGGGCATCCCGCTACCAGCACTATGTCAGAATTTTATATATGTACACTATATATAGTTTACTTCTGTATACATTATGTATTTCTATACTATTTACATATAACATACATTTATATAATGTATATTTAGATATATTATACAAAGGATTCCACTGGGGAAAATGATCTCACAGTCCACTGCTGTTGAATTTAGGCTTAGGTAACTTCCCAAATTACCTAATTTAATGGGAACTTATTTAAGTTGTGGATTTTTGTTTCACCAAGATGTCTTTAAGACAGTGGGCTATTCAACAGGAATATATTGTACACTTAAGATAATATACACTATATTAATTATGTTAATTTCCTACATTTAAAAAAAATTCTGTATTGTTTCTACCCTTCTTTCTGTTTTGCTTTTTTAAAATAATTTTTAAAAAATTTTAAGAGGCTAGATCTCATGTTGTGTTTTTACCACAAAATAAAAATGAAACAAAAGACAGTAAGAGGAAAATGAAACAAAAGGGAAGTGGAAAGAAAATAACATTGCTGAGTGCCAGGTTAAATACATCCTCACAATGACCCAAAGAAGTTTTCATTATTGTTCCCACTCTGCAGATGAGGAAGCAGGCCCTGTGAGTTTAGAAACTCTCCTGAGGTTCCGTGGTAACTCTATGTGCCCAAGTCTGGGTAGATATGATAGTGTCAGACAGGCCATCTGGGATGTCACTTGTCTATGATAGAAGGTGGGGAATTGTTAACATCCCCATTTACACAGAGCAAGCAAGTGTATCAACCAGGTACCTGTACCTTCCCTCTTCTGGTTCATTCATTCATTCATTCATTATGTTTAACTGAGCAAACACTTATTTTTTTAAAAAAAATTTTTATTAGTACATGTTTACAGGACATAATGATTACATTCATTATGGGGTGTTGGTGCATTGTACATAAGACATCTTAATTCTTTTTTCCCCCTCCCTTCCTTCCATCTCTTGGTCTCCTTAGCAAACATTTGTTAAAAGCCAATCATTCCCCCCAATATACCATTCTGATTCTTGCTTAGATGATAATTACTGAAGGCAAAACAAAGTCCAAGAGCACTGTAGCTCATCCTTACCTAAAAATAATGTGATTTCCTGTATCCCATTCCCTTCTAGACAACTTTTGAGAACACATGTATTTTTCCATTTTCCTCACCCAAGTCTTCACTCTGTCTTTCCCATTCCCTAACAGGCCCTTTTCCCTCAAGCCTCTAACCCCGCATAACAGCCTCCCTGCCCTGGTTCAGCCCCTCCTTCTTGTGGCTGATGTGAAGCCTAGCAGAGGCAAGACCCTGGCCTCCCGGCTCCTGCGACTGCAGGAGGCCCACAGTTGTGCAGGCTCCTTCCTGTGTCTTCCCAATCCTTTCCCATTGATCTCCTCAGATTGGCCAGTGGCACGTGGCAGAGGGCCTCAGCATGGACAGCCGCCTCTACGCCTCGAACATCTCCGATAGCCTCTTCAACACCACCCTAGTCGTCACCACCATCCTGGTAAGCGGGGTCTCCTATGCCTCCCAGCTGCAACTCCTCAGGGTGCCTCCCAGAGCTCACAGGCCTCGCAGGGACAAAATATGGGAGCACTAATCACAGTGCAGAGGCCGATTTATGCCAGCGTAATTACACTCAAATTGCTGTTTCATATGGAAATGATACTTGATGAACTCCCAGGCAGCTGAGGAAGAGGGATAGGATGGGAAGAGCCTACAGTTTCGATGCCTCTTTCAAGAGTTCCTTGATGACCAGGGGACCTTCCCATGTAGGTGGGGGTGCTGGATCCAATACCCTGGGGGCCACACTCTTTCCCAGCAACCCACCTTGCTTGGAACTTGCTGTATACAAAATGAGCTCCCCCCCCCCACCCCGCAAGTGGATTCCTCAAAATGTCTGTGGTTTTCAGTGGCCTCTGTTCACTTTCCGGTGGTACAAAGAGAGTTGTCAATAGCTCCTAGGGCAAAGAACCATCTGCCTTTTTATTTGATTCAGTTCTCTTCAATAATCACCAAATTGTCCCCTCACCCCTGGCCCTGCCATGTGCCAGGTGTGGTGCTTAGTCACAGAAACCAAAGATGAGTAAGAGTCTCTATCCTCTAAGAGGTTATAATTTAGCAGATGAGATAAATCAAGTGTATAAGCAGCCAGTGTATTATTTGTCTTCCCCCCTCTGAAGACCTAATATTTTAAAAGATTTGTCAATTAAACCAACTGCATGTATTAAGCAATAATAATTAGGTTTTTTCCTCCCTTCTCCCCTTCTTAACTAGTTAAAAGTGTATTTTCCTGCCTGACACAGCTTCTTGTCAGCAGGAGGTAACCAGTGTTTCACAGTATTTCAGCCCAAAGCAGAGACGATGTATTCTAAAGCTTGCTCAGCTTTATCCCTGCTAAATGTGCAAGGTCTGCACACACGTCCATTTCTTTTAAGCTTTTTGGGATAATAACAATAATAATAAAAACTCAGGGACCTCCATCATGACCTTCACCAGCTCCTGGGGCCCAGGAACTCTGGGCTGGAATTATTGATCTACTGTTAACAGAGTGGGATAAAAGCCAGGAGACACAAAGGTGGAGCTATGGGGTACAGAGGAGACAGAGGTTCCATCTCACACAGAGGTCAGCAACGCCTTACGAAGAAACATTTAAGACTGAGTCAGAAAGACAGGAACAATTGGAGAGGTGAAAGAGAATGAAGGGAAGCATTGTTAGGTGTTTAGGAAATGCTGAAAAGTGTAAGCTTTCCTCAGAAATAGGCATTGATAGGGAAAGGGAGAAGCATAAGCCCAAAAAGTGCTCAGGAATGTGGATGCCATTGGTTTGGTAAGCAATGGGTCACAGAATATTTTCATTTATTCATCCCATGAATGTTTCTTGGGTGCTGCTCTATGCTTGGCACCATTCTAGGCACTCAGATACATCAGTGAACCAGACACAAAAATTCCTGCCTGTAGGAGGTTCCATTCCTGTGGATATGAGAGAGAGAATAAAAAATCCATACAGGTTGAATGTCCCTTATTCAAAATGCTTAGAACTGGAAGCATTTCAAATTGCAGTTTTTCAGATTTTGGGATTTTTACCCAAAACTTTTACCAGGTTAGCATCCTTGATTCAAAAATTCAAAACCTGAAACACATGAAAGTATCATATCAACATTCAAAAAGTTTCCAGTTTTGGAGTATTTAAGATTTTGGAGTTTTGGATTTAGGAATGTTTGACCCATCCCCAGTGATAAATTAGAAGGTGGTAAAGCTGAAGGACAAAAGATGGAGCCGGGAGCTGGAGAAGTGGGGTTGGGGCACTGAGAGGGAAGTGGTATTAATACCCAGGTGATCAGGTGAGATATGCATGGAGACCTGATGCAGGTGAGAAGTTACCTGGGGAGGAGATTCTGGCAGAAGGAGCACCTGGAGTGAAGGACAGAGACAGCAGCCTGCTTCCAACGGTTGTAGTCTCTCCAGTCCCCTTAGTTTCTCTGAACAATGAGAAATGCCAGGAAGGTTAGAGGGTGGTGGTATACCCATTCCAGCTGAGTGATGGAGACAGTCTGGCGAGCTGAACTGGGGAGGGCACAGTGTCACTGCTGGGATATTCTTCCTGCTGTCTTTTTAATCCCTGAAAAGCTTCTGGAGTCTGTTCCCTCCTCCCCACCCTGCCTTCCTCTTCCTCTTCCTTTTCTGCTTTTTCCTCCCCCTCCCCCTTCCTCCCCCATCCCCTTCCTCCTCTTCCTCCTCCTCCTCCTCCTCCTCCTCCTCCTTTTTCTCCTTCTTTAATCTGCCTTTGCTCTGAAGGTGTTTGCCAATGTGGTCAAAGTGGGCTTTGATTTTAGAGGACTTGTAGGGAGAGAAGAGTAATACTGAAGGTCTCTGACCTCTCAAGAAGGAGAGCCTAGAGGAGAGCTCCCCACTCTATAGGGTTTGGGTGGATTCCCTGCCCCCACCTGGCTATCTTTTTACTGCATGTAGCAGGAAAAAAAGAAAATGTGGAACACTTGTATCTGGGAATTGTGGTTATGGGTTTGCCTTTCTGAGAATTTTTAACCCAGCTTTTTACTGGGTAGTAAGTAATTCAGAAAAATCAAGCCTGAGTTTAAGGTGTTTTTGGTGTGGTAATGCCTTCAGGCTTCCTATGGGATCAGATTTAAAAGCTCTTCAAAGAAAATTATCTTCATTGGAAGATACAAAAAGTCCCTATTGACATTTTTTTAAGGACAATAATTAGTATTACAAGGCATCATGAGCTAGAACCAGTAGAAACAGCCCCTTAAGACTTCATTTATTAGAAGAGCCAGATGTGGTGGTGGGAGACTGAGGCAGGAGGACCACTTGAGCTCAAGAGTTTGAAGCCAGTCTGGGCAATGTCGCAAAATTCCCATGTTAAAAAAATGAAAATAATTATTCAGTATGTGGGCTTCTCCCCCATCCACATACTGGGATCAAGCCAGAGGTGCTCCATCACTAAGCTACATCTCCAGTCCTTTTGATTTTTTATTTTGAGACAGGGTCTAACTAAATTGCCCAGGTGGGATGTTAGCTTTCAGTCCTCCTGTCTCAGCCTCCCTTAGTGCTGGGATCACAGGTGCGTGCCCAGTTCCCTTCTATCTATTCACAGCCTATACCCCAATCTAGAAACCAGGCCCATCTGTCTCTTGCCCTCAGGTGCCCCGTGTTCTCCTCACAGCTTTCTTCTTGGTTGCTCTGTCTGTCTGCCCTCCTCCTCAACCGAAATCAGAATTGTTCTGTGAGTTCCTTCCTACTGCCCCTCATCAGGGCTAGCCCACCTCACCTTCTCACTCTGCATGCAGCTTGGGGTCTGTGTCACACCTCTCCTACCTTTGCATGTGCTCTTCCTCCACCTGGAATGCCCTTCCCTGAATTTCTGCCTCCTGCTGAAAAGGAGGAAGACACTGCATACCCTCAAACCTCTGTTCAGTTGTCACCTCTTCCATGGAGTCTTCCCTCGTCGAATTCCTGTGCTCTTCTTCTGTAGCCTTTCTACACTCCTCTGATGTGGCACATCTCCTAGAGGTAGTAGTTTGAATCTCCCCTTCTATCAAAGAGCTCCTCGAAGATTTGGGGGCCTGGCACAATTAGGAGCTCAGTAATTAGAATTTGAGAGGAGGAATTCCTTCCTAGAGAACTTGGGAGAGGAACTTTAGGGAATTCCTTAAAAGCCAGGAAGATCTGGGGAGGAAGATGGGAAGCTTGCCAGGTTGTACTTCCTGCCTCTTAGGGTCTGGGAATCCGACTGTGCTCAGAGCTCCCATACAGTCCACTACTGCTACACTGAGACCACTGGGCCCTGTTTCCAGGCTGGGAGTCACTCTGATCTGCACGTGTATGCACCTGTGTGCACTCGCATGCTCACACACCCACGTGTGAGTGCATGAGGAGCAGGGGTCTGGACAGGACAACTCCTGTATGAAGTGCTGTTTAGCAAAACAGTGAGCACAACTCAAAATGAGATCATCATTGGTTCTTTTCTTATGCATGTGTGTCTGCGTGTCAGAGAGCTCCTCTGACAGGAATCAGTAAGTCTTACCAGGAAAGATGATCTTAACTTGGTCCCTAGGTGACCATTTGTGGGTTTTCCCTTGTAAATTGTAATCCTGAATGATTTATCCTTTAAAGCTCAGCACATATCTGTGTTGTCTCTTACTCCTGTCAGGGTACACTTGGGACATGTGAATGATTTATTGGTTAATACCAGCAAACATGTGGATGAGTCTTGGCTCTCATTCCCCACACACCTTTTCTGTGCCAGGTTCCACATTAAACTTACTGCTGCACTGTCGCCCGTGCACCCCTGTCAGCACAGGACAGCAGTCAGCCTCCCATATTTCCCAAAGTGCCAGTGAGCCCCAGCCTTACAGATTCTGGCTTTCTGACATGTCTCCTCCCTCCAAGATTAGCTTTGTGGATATTAACTTTGAACATGTCATTGAATTTTAAATTAACTGGGGAGTAGAGAGTATTTAGGGAGGAGAGTTTTATGACACCCTTTAAGATAATTAAAGATACCCTGGTCCTGGGATGGGGACCCTTAGCCAAGCCCTAACCATGATGTCATTTTCTGTTCTACAATCTACAAGTGCTTACCACTGGAGCCAAATAGGGGGAACCAAAGAAAGGGGAGGGATACCCTACTCATCCTTGCCTGGTTGCTACACTCAGGTGCCAAGGTGAAGACGCTGGAGGGTCTGAGCAGCAGGTTGACACGAGAGGAGGCAAGATGACTTCAATGACAGGAGTGGGTTTGGTTAGGTAGAAAATGGGGAGGGAGAAGATGGGGAAGAGAGAAGCCTTTGAACCAAGGGTGGCATGTGTGGAAGGCAGGGAAACTGGTCTATCTCTTTGCTGTGACAGTGGACCTGATCACAAATCAAAGCCACCACGTCACCTTCAACTCAGAGCTCGTGTTCCCTGTTACACAGCCGGTTCCATCCCACTTTCCACTATATCACACTCACAAAACTGCTCTCGCCATCCTTCATCATGACCTCTGGTCTGTCTGGCACTCTAGTTCTACCCAACATCCTCCCCCCACCCCAGGCAGAAGCCCTGATCCAGTTCAAATGCAGCAACTCAGCATTTAAACACTTCCCTCACTTAGCTTCCAGAATCACCTCCACCATGGATGGTACTAAGTGATCTCCCCTCATACCTGTCCCCAAGCCTGATTGCCTCTGCGATTCCTACTCCCTGTTGCCAGTCTGCATTTGTCCTGTCCTCAGCTGAGCCTTGGCAACCATCTATGCTCAGCCCTTCTCTCTCCCTCTGTTTCCACTGTGTAGTTTTGCTGAACCTTCTCGCACACCCAGCCTTTAGTTCTGTCTTCCTGCCCCACCTTTGGTACCACCTTTGGGATTGGTGTGGGTTCACCTCCTCTCTGTGTCATCTGTATCCATACTGTGCACCTCACCCCCATCTCCCTTCCCAACCTCACACACTCTGGGCTGTGTCCATCACTGTTTCGTGGACCTTGCTCTTTCTGCCACCACCTCTCTTTGCCTCTCTAACCTTTCTGCCTAACCTTCCTTTTGCAGGGATTACTTGCTGCCTAGCTACAGGTGTACTCTGGCACCTCCCCTCCTAAACAATATCACTGCCACCCTTCAGTTATGCTACATTTTAGAGAATTATAGAATCAGGACCACGTACACCCATGGGGACCCTTCTGTCCTGTTTGTGGAAGGGCACTGGAGCTCAGCACCAGGTGAGGCCTGACTTAGAGGAGTTGGGCAGCAGAGGATCTGCTCTTTGCTGTGCTGCCTGTTCCATCTCCCAGCTTCTCCCGATGCTGGTCCGTGTGCTCCTGCATGCTTTCATCACACCCGGTCCTTGCAGAGGCTGGCCACCCCCACTGTGTCTCGGATCACTTTGAAGATCACATGACCTGTGACCCAGCTGCCCTCTCCCAGCCCTGCTAGGTCTCTGTGGGGGATGGCTGCCTTCTCCTTCTTCAAACTCCTTTCCCCTTGACTTTCCTGTCCATGCATTCCTGTGTATCCATGGATACACTTCATTTTTCTGCTCTCAAAGATCAGGCCCCCCGCACAGGCGAGAGCTTCTGTTACCCTTCTGTCCTGTCTCAATTCTTCCCCCAATAGTGTCACCCATTCTCTACCTCCTGCCTTCATCTGTGTACAGAGGCCTCCCAGACCCTGTCCTTCTTTTAACCTTATCTCACATTTTAAATACCCTGCCAGTGATTTCCTCCTCCTGGAAAGCCTGCTACCATGATCCAACATGTCCCAAACCTTCTTCCCTCCCAGGCCATGACAAGGATGATACCATTCTCAGTCATCTACCCAGGTGCCAAGAGTCTGGGGCCCTGTCCTCTGCACCCAACATTCAAACAGTCATCAAGCCTCCTCTTCCCTGTGTCTCTTACACCCTTCCAGCTCTTTCCAGTCCAGGCTGAGCCGCTTGCAGCTCAGCACACAGTGTCACTCACCACGAGAAGACCTATCCTGATCCCTCTCTTACTACTTGATATTCTTTACTCACAGTTTTCTATCTGTAAAACCAAAGGTGCTCTGTCTGAAGTAATTTGCAGTTGCCTCATCCTGGCACTGAGGCTGATGTGGACCCTAACTCATTGTTCTGAATTTCTCCTCCCTTCCCACCTGATCTCCAGCTAAAGTGGAGGAGCCAAGCAGGGCTCCTTCTCACCTGGGATTATGCCCAGTCATACCTTTCTCTTGCCCTTTATGCCCTTCATTCCTCCCCCTTTCATCTGTCAGTATCCTGCTGTCCTCCAGAGCCCAGTGTGGATCCCACCTCCTCCATAGCCTTCTCTGGACAGGTCACCACCTGCCCTCCTCCTGGTACTCTGCTTTGGGTCACAGTGGTTCATGTCATGTTCTTAACCTCCCTAGTGTATTCTAAGCATCCTCATGTCCCCTGTTCCCTATATTTCCCAGCAGTAGGTCCAGGCAGTAAGCAAAAGGAAGAGAGAGAGAGTGAGAGACAAAGGGATGGAGGGATGTGATGAGCTCAAACAGTGACTTGACCCTGTCCATGGTGGGTGCCACTGTGTGTTGCTGGTAAGAGAAGCACCAGGAAGGTGTGCTTTGAGGAATGGATGAGGGGAAGGCACCTCATTGCCACCTCCAAGGCAGCCCATTACCCAAACCCCATCTTGTCCCAAACTTTCACATCCCAATGGGCCCTCCCTGTCCTGTGTGGCAAGATGCCAGAGCTAAGATGAGAATGACAGCTGCCCAGTTTTGCTGCAGGAAAACCCGTATTTAATGCTGAAGGGGAACCACCAGGAGATGGAAGGCAATGACCGCTATGAAGGCTTCTGTGTGGACATGCTCAAGGAGCTGGCCGAGATCCTCCGGTTCAACTACAAGATACGCCTGGTCGGGGATGGTGTGTACGGTGTGCCAGAGGCCAACGGCACCTGGACAGGCATGGTCGGGGAGCTAATTGCTCGGGTAAGGAGTGGACACGACCCGCATGCATGGATGGACTGGGAGGGCAAAGGAAGTGTATAAAAATGTGCTGTATACTCATGACATTTTCAGTGACCTGCTCCCTCATTCATATCTTTTTCATTTATTTGTCCATTCATTCCATGAAACTTTAGGGATGCACTCTGATAAACAAGACCCCCATGATTCCTGCCTCATGGCTCTCCCAGTCTTATCCTGGAATAAATCATTGACTTGGCTTGGACCCATTACCATGGATGCAGGAATGTAGCTTCTATTTTTGAATAATGCAGATGCTTTTTGTTTGTTCAGATGATTTAGTTGCTCACCACCACCACCCTGCCCTGGCAGAGCTCAGATGGGCCCTGGGAAAGTAGAACACATCTGTATCCGTTGACTTTGATTCTTGAGAGATACTGTCAAGCGATGCATGATTAAATAACAAGGGAAATGGATCAACTGTCAGAGGAGTTGGTCACAGTGATGGTTATTTTGTTACTTCTTGTGTCATCCTCTGCTATCACTAATGTACTTTTATAGACCAAGGGCCAAGGTGCACTTGGATGTGCTGCAGATTTCCAGGGTGAATGTGGAGACTTGATTAAAATGCAGGTGAACATCTTAGAATGTCAGTCTTCTGTCAGGTTAGAACAAAGGTGTGGAAAGTTCTTCCAGAGGGAAATCTCTTGTTTTCTTTGTACACACTATTAACAACTGTAAAAATTAGTTAAATCATTGCTAATTCACTGTCCACATTTCTACAACTGAGTTCCAATGATCAGGACAGGTTACGAAGACCCAGTGCAGAGAGTGCAGACTTGGTTCTCAGGGTGACCTTGAACTAACCACCTTCTCTCTGTGTGCATATCCCCCCTTTACAAATGAGCAATCTAAAGCTCATGGAGCTTAATGGCTTGTCCAGAGCCACACAGTTCGTATGAGACAAGGCTGGAATTTAAGCCCAGATCCCTTTATTTGTCGAATTGCAATCACATGCTATGTAATGATGTTTATATGCTGTATTATGTTCCGTATATATGACAGTAGTCTCGTAGATTTCATCTCCTGGTAATGCCATCACCATCTTATTCTGTGTGCATACATTCTGCACCACAACAAAATTGCCTTCCAACTCATTTCTCAGAATGTATCCTCATTGTTAAGCAACCTCTGACTGCAGTATGATTTTAATCCTTTATATGTTCCATTTTGGAATAGGAGATAACATTTTAAAATCCCAATCATTAAGAATATAAATAGTAGTTGGACTTTAAATAAGCAATCATTGACAATTCACTGTAAAAAAAAAAAACAACTCTGTATAGACGAGAGCTATGGGAGAGGTGTTGGAGAGCCGAGGATGGAGGATGCTTGCGGTTTGCTTGGTATCTCAGATGGTATCTGCAATGACACCAAGTGGTAATATAGCAAGCCTCATTCAGGGAATTGTGATGTGCGTGGAGTGACTGGTGTCCAGAGGGAGCTGGCTCAGAAGTGAGGCCTTCCTGCAAGGGAGACTGGCATGGGGCTGATAGGTCAACAGAAGGCCTAGAGAATCTGGGAAGAATCTGACAGATGGTAGGGATGGGGGTCAAGGCTGTGGCAGGAGCCCCTTGCAGTCTTTGAGACTGGAATGCACCTCGTGGTCATGCATGCACTTCTGCAGAAAAGGATTTGCTGCTTTTCTCTGCAGTCTCAGACCCCCTCCAGGTACATTCTTCCTGTTGAGATTCTGTTGTGAAGGCTCAGCCCAGCAGCTAGCTGCAAGAATCCAAACTGCCAGGCTTTCCTTACCTTCTCGCCACCTTGAGTCACCTTGAGCCTGGTTCTTCAGCCTGCTCTGGCTGCCTGGTGCCTGGTAGGGTGACTTTGGGGATGGTGGAGTCAATGCACACTCATGTCCTTTTTAGCACCCTAATGAGCTATGACAGGGGCTGGCAGGAGAGGGAAAAGAGCCTAGGACTCAAGGACATGCAGTTACATACTGAGTGACTTGGGCAATCAGAGAGGGATGTTAAAATTCACCCCCAGCTCATCTTTCAAGCAAAAGCACTGCTGCTTTGATCACATCAAAACTCAGAGATATGGAATTAATTAACTAATTAACCTATTAATTTAATAACTACTTATCAAATATTTTCTACTGTTCTAGAGATAAATTAGAGATAAAGGGGAAAAAATAAACATGGACCCCTTTCCTCAGGGCTTATCCATCCTAGGAAGCAGGACTGTAATGAATGATCATATTTATATACAATCACAAACTGTGCTGTATGCAAGGGTGGCAGAATATAGGCATTACCAGAGCATAGAGGGAGAGGGTCCAGTCTGGAGAGGTGAGGAGGCTGGTTGGGCTGCTTTCTGAAAAAGGGGTACCTGGGCAAGAGGGAAGAGCCTATCAAGCAGAAGCCTGTACAGATGCCACTGGCGTTGGCCCCTCACAGTAATGGAATGCTGGGCCCCCATCTTCCCTATGTGAGACTTCAATATCTGCTAAGATGCTTCCCTGGTACTGTGGTGGTCCTGGGCCTGGATCCATCCTCTAGGACCCATTCTTTAGGTGATACCAGAAACTTCTAGCAGAGTAATGGCAGAGGGTCCCTCATAAGATGGTTGGGGTTACTGAATGTCCACAGTGGACAAGGCTTTAGAGGTCATTACATCTAAATCTTCCCCTTATGCAGATGAGGAAATAGAGGCTCAGAGTGGCTACATGACCTGACACAGTTTACACAGCTAGTAAGTTCAGAGCCAGCCCTGGTCTGTCTGACTTCAGTACTTATGACCTGAGAAAGCATGAATCTTGAGTTTTAACAGATCTAAGCTGACATACCAATATATCACTTAGCTGCGCATTCTTAGGCAAATTGTTTTATCCTTTCTACCTGTCCCCTCAAGGCTCCATTGTTCAACTGCAAATAACTTTTTCTAAAGACTTAAAGTGAGGTTCACACACAACAGAGTATTTGGCATCCAGGAAGTGTAACAATTGTCTTAGGTTGGGCTCCCTGGAAAACAGGTCAAGGCCAAGGTTACATGCTAAGGCAGGGTTTAGTATTCCAAGGAAGGAGAAGTGAGAGGAGAATGACAGGAAAAGGGCAGAGCACATGAGAGGCAGCATGTTAGCACGCTGCCCATAAAGGTTTTGTACCGAGCATATCTGATTGTTCAGTCTGCAGAGCCTAGTGAAACTGTTGGCTCACCTAGGAGTCCACAAAAGGGAGGGAGGCTCACATCTGTGAGTCGTGTCTCTCCTTGGCTGAATTTCATGCTGCAAGACATCACTTTCCCACGCTTCTGAGCTGTGCAACAGAATCCTCTGGTACCTTCCAGGAAATTAGGTCCCAAGACAACAAAGACAGGACTGGAAATGCAAGGTTGATCATGTTGGCAGATCCAGTGGCCAGGTGTGGCTACACCTATGACCCCTGCGCAGCCTAGGCAGGCAGGTGATCCAGAGTCCTGCAGATGCTCACACGTCAGCAGAAGTGAGATAAGGCAACACAATGGGTTAGCAAGAACAGATACAGTGGGCTGCGCCAGCACAAAAATGAAGTTCCATGATGACATGACCTCAGCCACGACAGTGACAGAACCTGCCAAGCCTCCTTGCTGTGAGGATGGAGTTTTCTTTGTGGATCCGTGGAAAGCAGTTGGTGCTAAGTCATCTTCCCGCGGGGTTGCTTGGACTGTTGAGAGGAAATCCTCATGGCTGAGGAAACTCAGGGATGAGAATAAGCTGAGATGGCCCACGAGTGACTGTTATTAGGCCCTTTTGGGTATATCAGGGTGGTCTCAGTGTCCCTCTTCTTGTTGATGGTTATGTGTTCTGTTGCAAAGAATAAAATGAAGTCAACAGCTATCGGCAGCTGAGAGTGAAAACCACTGTTTGCATTGCACTAGGGCAAACCTGAGTTGTCTTCTTAGGAGTCCAGGAGCCAGACAGGGCTAGTATCCTGCCAGTGGCTCCTTGGGGGCCCCCTCAGGCAGCACATGTGGAACTTGGGAGTGGAGAGGATGTATCAGTGTGTGCATGTACAGGGCTCCCTCCTGCTAGGTCCCCTGGACAAAGAGACAGGGTAGTGCAGCAAAGACTACAGCAGCAGGGATGAGGGCTTGATATCAAGGAGAACCACCAACAAGGGCCTTGGAGCTGACCAACAAATCTCTGTCTTTGGAGATTTTCCAGACTATAGCAGCTGCTTATATGTCCAAGTAATCTGCAGTAAAGAGAGGCACAGGGTTGTCTCAAGTGAAAGGCCTTGAGCCTGAGTCTGTTATCATCTGTGTGTCATAGTGGGTAGGGACACATCACACCGGAGTTCTGGAAGAGCATTCAGGCCTGTTTCCATATGCATATGAAGATCATCACAGTGTAGCTTTTGGTGTAAGCCACATTGCCATTAAAGGGAGGAGTGTGGTTGGAGCCAAAGCAAGTGAATTCATATGAAAGAGGCCAGCTGGGCACCTACCCCTTCCTAGGGCTATGTCTGAGTAAGAGAGATAAGACGGATGGCTGCTTGGGAGGCTCTCAGATTTAAATTCATTTTGTCCTGGTCACAGTGAGTTCAGCCTGGGAGAAAGGAAAGCACATTCAGGAGATAGAGCCCCCATCAAACTTCACAATTCACAACAAAGTCCCTGTTGACATTCAACTCCATGTTGGTA
>RJWM01004461.1:0-101320 GCA_004363535.1 Dasyprocta punctata | reverse complement strand
ATGAAAGAAAAGATCTCCTAAAAATAGTAAGGAACCAAGAAACAACAATTCAACAGCTGCAAGATGATGCCAAGAGAAACAACATAAGATTAATAGGCATAAATGAAAAAGCAGGAGTCAATACCAATGACCTGCGAAGACTATTCACAGAAATAATAGCAGAAAACTTTCCAAACATGGGAAGAGAATCTGGGAAGCCATTTTCATAATACTACTTCTGCCTTTTCAGGAGCAGGGGACATCTTTTCATTTTCTGATGTCATCCTCAATCTTGTTCTTATTACTATAATTTTCTTTTAGAAGTCTTTTACTTCCTTGGTTGGGCTAATTCTTAAATATATCATTTATCTTGGAGCTACTGTGAATGGCATTGTTTTCATTATTTTTTCTTATCGTTTTTCATTGGTGTACACAAATGCTAATTATTGTGAATTTATCTTGTATCCAATTACTTTGCTGAATTAGGTTATTCTAAAAGTTTTTGATGGAGTTATTTGGTTCTTCTATTTAGAGTATCTTGTCATCTGCAAATAATGATAGTTTGAGTTCTTCCTTTCCTATATCTATCAGTTTTATTTCTTGTTCTTGCTGAATTGCTCTGGTTAACATTTCAAGTATGTGTTGAATAGAAGAGGTTATATTGGACATGCTTGTCTTGTTCCTGAATTTAGGGGAAATGCTTTCAGTTTTCCTCCCATTTAGTGTGATATTGACTCTTGATTTGTCATAAATAGCCTTTATCATATTCAGGTATGTTCATTCTATACCTGTTTTCCTCAGTGTCTTTTTTATCATAATGTGGGATTGGATTTTGTCAAAAGCTTTTCTGCATTTAATGATATGATCACATGGTATTTTTCCTTATGTTTATGTGATGTGTTATATTTACTGACTCATGTCTGTTGAGCCATCCTTGCATCTCTGGGATGAAACCTACTTAATCATGGTGTATCATCTTTTTGATGCATTCTGTTTGCTAATATCTTGGTGAAGATTTTTGCATATATGTTCATTAAAGAGATTGGTTCAGTTTGTAGTCTAAGTCATTCACATACTTTTCCTCAGAACCTAATAATTGCTCATGGAAACTCTAGCAATTTAGAGGAAACATTTGACATCTTCCACAATTGTTTTCTTGGCAGGAGAGTTGCAAGTAGCCAATCCTACAGCATTTTTCAGTTCTTTTTACTGCTGATTGGCTGCTGCCCTATAACACATGTCTACCAGGTGTGCTAGCATTCCCACATCATAGTAAGTTACTGTACTACATATAGCTCTCTTCAGTGGTCTTGGTTTTGTTGTTCTTAACACCCAAAGATGCCTAAGATACTATTAAAATGCTCTACACCTTCTAAAGCTTCTGGCAATGAATCTAAGCACCTGAAGAAGTTTATGACACTCCTAGACGGCAGAAGTACTGTACAGCATTCTTAACAATATTTAAATTAAATTAAATTATTCCAGTACTATATATGGTATTTTATCAAATTACATTACTGTCAAAGATATACCATATTTAAGGTTAAACTATAAAAGTAGAATCATTTATAGGTATTTTTCTGACTATTTGAGAAATTTGTAGGTCTTTGCAATTCATGGGTGGTCTGGGAAAGTAAGCCCTGTGAATTTGGGGGGTCTACTGTAGTTCTTTCTAAATTGAGTTGTTGTCTGGTTTTGGGATCATGGTGACAATGGCTTCTGTAAATGAATTTGGAGCACTTTATCTATTCCTTTCAATTTTTTTGAACATCTTGAGGAGTGTCAGTGATATAACATCCCTAAAGTTTTTGTAGCATTCAGTAGTGAATCCATCAGCTCCTGGGCTTTTTAAAATTAGTAGATTCTTTATTACATGTGCTTCTCAAAAGTAGAATCTCAAAAAGGAAAACAGAAATGCCATGCTTATCCAACCTGCTTAGTGAATAAGCTGAAGTTTGAAATCTTTCAAAGTAGCTGGTGCAATGAATACATTCACAAATTGTGTTAATTTTTGAAGTAGTGTGGGTGCTAACAGTAATATCAGAAGTATATTTAAGACCCCTCTCCTGCACCTGGATGACTTCAGCAACCAAGAGGAGCCTCAGCCACCCTTCCCCTGCATCCAAAAGACCTCAGCAACTGAGGGGAGCCTTGGCCACTCCTCCCCTCACCTGGAAGACCTTAGAAGCCCACAGGACCATCAGCAACCCTTTCTAACACCTGCAGTACCACAGTGGGCTGGTGGGAGCTTCAACAACCTCAGTCCACACCCAGAGGTCCTTGATGGGCCAGTGAAAGTATGGGTGCCCCTCCCAAGCATAGGACCTCTGTGGGTCAAAAGGAGCCTCAGCGAATCCCCCCACACCCACACAGAGGATCTTGGTGAGCCAGCAAGAGCACAAGTGAGCCCTTCCATACAGAGAACCCCAGGTGTGCTGGTGAGAGCACTGACAAAGTCTCCCCCAACCTGGAAAAACCTGACTGGGTCAGTGAGATTCCAGGGACACAGTAGGGTCCAGGCTGGGGCACATACTATAGGCAGGTAGGTCTGGCAGCCTGGAACAACCTCAAGCTTCAATAACAATATGAACTAAGGGTTTTTTCATGTCAGTACTCCTAGGCTAGTCAGGCTATGAAGAATATAGAACTCACACACTGGCCTGCAGGAGGAATTCAGGTGACTGACCCCACCACTATACTGTAGGACCCAGAAACTGGGTGAACCTGAGCCACACAGAAGACATAGATTAAAAAAAGTACAGGAGCATGGAAAAATGATGAATACCTTAAATGAATAATATAGGAAAGAAATAGAATGCATGAGACAAATTCAAAGAGATATCCAGGAAATTAAAAATTCCTTTGAAAGCTGACAAAACCACTTGAATGAAACTGAAGCTAGATATTCAGGCCTTGAAGACAGGATCACAGCTAGTGATCACAAAAAGAAAGAACTCTTAAAAATAACAAGGGACTATGAAATAATTCAACAGCTCCAAGAGGATGCAAAGAAAAACAATATAAGATGATAAGTGTCAAAGAACATACAGATGTCAATGCAAATGACATTTAAAAAATCTATTTGCAGAAGTAATAGAAGAAAATTTCTGAAGCATGGGAAGAGACTCTGATATACAGATAAGTGAGGCATATAGAACTCCAAACAGCCACAACAAAAATAAATCTATACCCAGACATATAATAATCAAGGTCCCAGAAATGCAGCATAAAAACAGAATATTAAAAGCTGTTAGAGAAAAGAAACAACTCACCTATCAAGGAAAGTCCTTTAGAATCACGACTAACTTCTCAACACAAACCCTCAAGTCAAGCCAAGCTTGGAGTGAAGTATCTCAAGCCCTGAAAGAAAACCACTTTCAGCACAGATTGATGTACCCTACAAAACTATCTTTCAAAATTAATGGAGAAATACGATACTTCATGAAAAAGAAAAATTGAAGAAATTCATATCCACCAAATCAGCCCTAGAAAAAGTACTAAAAGACACACTAGAGGTAAAAACAACTTCAATTCCCAGAACAACAACAGAAGGAAACTACCAGGCAGGGCAAGCAATTAAACAAGGGGGGAAAGCAGGGAACATAAAACAGGAAAATATCATGACAAAGTTAAGTCAATATGTATCAGTTATAACCATCAATGTAAATAAACTCAATTCACCAATTCAAAAAAATACATTAGCAGAATGGATCAAGAAACAGGATCCAACAATATGCTCTATAAAAGAAATGCATCTAACTCAAAAAGTAACTCATAGTCTGAAAATTCAAAGAATGGAAACCCAGAAAAAAACAGGGGTAGCTATTCTGTTAACAAACAATGTGAACTTCAAACCAAAAATGATCAAAAGAGATAAAGAAGGTCACTACATAACAGGGGAAAATCTCAAGAAAAAGAGATGACAATCATAAATATATGTGCACCAAATATGGAACACCCAACTGTATAAGAAAAATACTAATAGAAATGAAAAATCAAATACGCAATAACACAATTGTAATGGGGACCTTAAAACCCCATTGTCACAAAGAGATAGATCAACTATACAAAAAGTCAGCAAAGAAATAACAGAACACAAACCTGTGAACAAATGGTCTTACTGGATGTTTACAGAGGGTTCCACACAACATCAGACGACACGTTCCTCTCAGCTGCACATAGGACAGTCTCTAAAATAGACCATGTATTAACCCATAGCACAAGCTTAAGTAAATGCATAGGGATTGAAATTATCCCATGCATATTACCTGACCATAGTGCATTGACATTGGAAATTAATGGCAAAAGAAATGGCAAAACCTACATAACCACCTGGAAATTAACACCCTTTTGAACAACCAATGGGTCACAGATGAAATTAAAGCAGAATTTAAAAAATATCTACAATTCAATGAAAATGCAGATATAACATACCAGAACCTGTGGGCTGAAATGAAAACAGTCCTAAGAGGGAACTATATAGCAATGAATTTTCACATCAGAACGAGCACAAATAAGCAACCTAATGCTGCACCTGGAGCTTCTAGGAAAAGAGCAAGTCCACACCAAAGCTCATAGAAGGGAGGAAATTATAAAGATCAGAGCACAAATAGATGCCATTGATACTAAGAAAACAATACAAGGAATGAATGAATTGAAGAGTTTGTTCTTTGAAAAAATATACAAAATTGATAAAGCCCTTGCCAACCTTATCAAGAAAAAGAAAAAAATTCTAATTCATGCTTGGAGGAATGAAAAGGGTGAAATTACTACAGATCCTGTGGAAATTCAGAACATCATCAACACCTACTTTGAAAATCTTTACTCTCATAGGCTGGAAAACACAGAGGAAATGGACAGATTCCTCAAAAAGTATGAATTACCAAAACTGAATCAAGAAGATACAAAAATTTTGAGTTACCCAATATCAGTCACTGAAATTGAAAATGTAATTTAAAATGTACCAACAAAAATCCAGTTCCTAATGGATTTACAGCTGAATTCTAAAAGAAATTTAGAGAACATTTAATTTCAATGTTTCTCAAACTCTTTAATGGAATTAAAAGGAAAGCAGTTCTCACTAACTGGGGACAAGTATTGCTCTGATACCAAAATCAAAGAAAGACCCAACCAAAAAGGAGAACTATAGGCTAATCTCACTAATAAACATTGATGCAAAAATTCTCAATAAAATACTAGCAAACAGAATGCAGCAAATCATCAAGAAGATTACACACCATAACCAAGTAGGATTCATCCCAGGAATGCAGGGATGGTTCAACATATGCAAATCAATAAATGTAATACATCACATCAACAGAGCCAACGACAAAAATCGTGTGATCATCTCCATAGATGCAGAAAAAACATTTGATAAAGCTCAAAAATCATTCATGATACAAACCCTATAAAAAATCAGAATAGATTATCTCTACCTCAATATGATAAGAGTCATCCATGGCAAAAAACCAGCATCGTACAATATGGACAAAAACTGAAAGCTTGCACTCTTAAATCAGAAACAAGACAGAGTTGTCCATTATCACCATGCCTATTCATCGTAGTTCTGGAAATGTTAGCCAGAACTATTAGAAAAGAGAGAGAAATAAAAGGAATAAGGATAGGAAAAGAAGTTAAACTATCATTATTTGCAGATAACATGATACTCTACATACAAAATCCCAAAGACTCCGTCAAAAGACTACTAGGGTTAATAAGCAAATTCAGCAGCATAGCTGGATACAAAGTCCACACTCAAAAACCCATAGCATTCCTGTACACAAACAACAAATTCGCTGAGAGAGAAATTATGGAAATAACACCTTTCACTGTAGCATCCAAAATAAAATGAAATACTTAGGAATCAATTAACAAAGGATGAAAAATATCTATAAATTGAAAGCTATAAGATTCTAAAAGAGGAGATTAAAGAGAACATCAGAAAATGGAAAGATACCACCTAGTCATGGATAGGAAGACCCCAGCCCCTTGTGGCGCACCAGCTGGCAAACAAGAAGTACCAATCCCCGCCCTTTCCCCGATAAGGGACAGGCTGATCCGGAGAAACACATGCTGTGATGACAGCTATTGAGGTGAAATGCAATTTGGTGCTTGTGGTGTTTTGGTGTTTCATCGACCTTGCAGGTCTAGGCCAGTGGCCTGATTATCTGTTCAGTGGTTAGTGGTGTGTAATGTGGAATGTAAGGAGGATATACTTCTGAGGGTGGTAACTATTATTGATTCCCTATTGTTTTGTTTTGAAGTTCTGTATCATTTTCATTGTTTTGTTGGGTTTGGTTTTATTCTCTTCTGTTTTGTTTGATTTTGTTATATCTGATGGCATGAGCAGCTGTTTCAAAAATAACAAGATATATTATGGTAGTCATTTTGGGTTTACTGTTGTCTTGTTTTGAAGTCATTTATTGCATTCATTGTTTTACTGTTACTGTTTTTATTCTACTCTGTTCTGTTTGATTTGTACTATGTCTAAAGCTCTCTGTAGCTATTTTGAAGACAAAAAGCATTATGGTAACTATTGATGATTTTGTAATGTTTTGAAGTCCTGTATCATTTACTCTGGTTTGTTTTGATTGGCTTTATTCTATTTTATTTTCATTGGTTTTATCCTCTTTAAAATAAGAAATATATATAAAATAAAATCATAGGAACTCCTTGCAGCTAGACTCAGGGTCCGGGAGGCAACATACTCTGGGGTACACTCTGCCTAGCTCTCTGGGACCAGGAGGCCTTGGCCCCCACCCAGTTAAGGCAGAGGCTCCAACTGCACACCCTGGGAGGCCGCCCTCCCTGGCTGCACACAGGATCCAGCTCTACCGGGTCCCACAACTTAGCGCAACTCAAGACTCAACATGACCCTCAGGGGAATGCCTGGCCAGCCTCACAGGACACAGAGGTATGCAGCCCAGCCCAGCTCAGCCCAGGACCCCAGAACTGCTCATCAGGGACTGACCAACATAGCTGCAGGGCCTTGGAGAGCTTAGGCTCCCCCCCCACCAGAGTGCAGAGCACGCATGAGCTCCATACTTCAGTGGAGTGGCTTGTGCATGCCGCATCATAGAGCTCGCGGGCCCCTGCCCAGCCAGGAGCAAGGCCCCGGCACTGTAGGCCTGGGACTCACCCAGGCTTGCCCTGGCACAGTTGTTGCTCTGAACTCCTTGCAGCTAGACTCAGGATCTGGGAGGCATCATTCTCTGGGGTACACTCTGCCTAGCTCCCTGGGACCAGGAGGCCTTGGCCCCCACCCAGTTAAGGTGGAGGCTCCACCTTCATGCCCTGGGAGGCTGCCCTCACTGGCTGTGCACAGGATCCGGCTCTACTGAGTCCCATGACTCAGCATGACCCAAGACTCAACATGACCCTCAGGGGAACACCTGGTCAGCCTCACAGGACACAGAGACACATAGGTTCTAGAAGAAAATGACAAAACAAAAGACCAAGAGGCAGTGTCAGTCCCCCAGCCCACTAAGAACAAACCCAAGAGACACTGAAAGGAAGACAGTGGGAGTCACACAACTGAACTTTCTGAATTGATAGAAAATGCAGTAAAGAAACAGCTTGATGAAGCTATAGAGAAATTCAAATCAGAAATATTCTCTCAGCTAAAAAACGAAATGAGAATCATTATTAAAGAAATGTTGTGTGTATCTAAAGAACAACATAAAAAAATAGAAGAACTTAAGAAAATGATCAAACCTTTGAATGAACAATATAAGACACAAACAGAATGCATGAAACAGATGCAAAGGGAAAGGCAGGAAATGAAAAACTCCATGGAAAGTTTGGAAAACGACTTAAATTAAGCTGTCTCAGATCTTGAAGACAGCATGGGAGATCATGGTCACAAAAGAAAAGATCTCCTAAAACTAGTAAGGAACCAAGAAACAGCAATTCAACAGCTGCAAGACAATGTCAAGAGAAATAACATAAGATTAATAGGCATAAATGAAAAAGGAGGGGTCAATACTAATGACCTGTGAAGACTATTCACAGAAATAATAGCATAAAACATTCCAAACATGGGAAGAGAATTTGAAATACAGGTAACTGAGGCATACAGAACCCCAATTAACCATAACCAAAATAAATCCTCACCCAGACATATAATAATAAGGGTATCAGAAATACATCAGAAGAACAAAATACTAAAAGCTGTCAGAGAAAAGAAGCAGATCACCTATGAAGGAAAGCCTATCAGAGTCACAGCAGACTTCTCAACACAAACCTTTAAGTCAAGAAGAGCTTGGAGTGAAGTATTTCAAATTCTGAAAGAAAATAACTTTCAACCCAGATTGATGTACGCTGCAAAACTATCCTTAAAAATTGATGGAGAAATAAGATACTATCATGACAAAGAACAACTGAAGAAATTTATGGCCGCCAACCCAACACTACGAAGAATACTGAAAGACACTCTAGAAAGAGACAAAGATAGCTGAATTCTACAAGAAATTTAGGGATGACTTAATGCCAACACTCCTCAAACTCTTCAATGAAATTGAGAGGGAAGCAAGTCTCCCTAACTCATTCCTAGAAACAAGTATTACCCTAAAACCAAAACCAGAGAAAGACCCAACCAAAAAAAAAAAATTACAGGCCAATCTCCCTAATGAACATAGATGCAAAAATCCTCAATAAAATACTGGCAAATAGAATACAGCAAGTTATCAGAAAGATTATAAGCCATGATCAAGTGGGATTCATCCCAGGAATGCAGGGTTTGTTCAACATATGGAAATGAATATATGTAATACACCATATCAACAGGGCCAAGGACAAGAACCACATGATCATCTCAATAGACGCAGAAAAAGATTTCGACAAAATCCAAAACCCGTTCATGATAAAAACCCTACAGAAAATCAGAATAGATGGTCTCTACCTCAACCTGATAAAAGCTATATATCATAAACCAACAGCCAACATCTTACTAAATGGACAAAAACTGAAAACTTTCAACCTCAAAGCAGGAACAAGACAAGGATGTCCATTATCACCACTCCTATTCAATAGAGTCCTGAAGATATTAGCCAGAGCAATTAGACAAGAGAAAGAAATGAAGGGAATAAGGATAGGAAAAGAAGAAGTGAAATTATCACTATTTGCAGATGATATGATACTCTACATAGAAGACCCTCAAAAATCCATTAGAAAAGTTCTAGAAGTAATAACCAAATTCAGTAATGTAGCTGGATACAAAGTGAATAGTCAAAAATCATAGCATTCCTGTACACAAACAACAAAGTCACCTAGAGAGAAATAAGGGAAACCACACCCTTCACTATAACATCCAAAAAAATGAAATACTTAGGAATCAATCTAGCAAAGGAAGTAAAAGAACTATACAGTGAAAATTACATTACACTAAAGAAGGAGATCGAAGAAGATTTCAGAAAATATAAAAAAGATATTCCCTTTTCATGGGTAGGAAGAACAAACATCATGAAAATGGCCATTCTCCCAAAATTATTATACAGATTTAATGCAATCCCAATCAAAATACCACTTGCCTACCTCACAGAGCTAGAGAAAGCATTCCTGAAATTCATCTGGAGCCACAAAAGACCTAGAATAGCAAAGGCAATTCTGGTCAACAAAGGGAAGACAGGAGGCATCACAATCCCCTACCTGAAACTATGCTACAAAGCTACTGTGGTAAGCCAGGCGTGGTGGCGCACACCTTTAATCCCAGCACTCGGGAGGCTGAGGTAGGCCGAGCATTGTGAGTTCGAGGCCGGCTTGGGCTACAGCGGGAGTGTAAGGCCGGCCTGAGCTACATAGTGCGACCTTGCCTCAAAAAATCAGGGCTGGGAGTTTGGCTCAGTGCCTTAAGCGCCTGCCCTGGCAGGCATGAGGTTGTGAGTTCAATCCCCAGTACCACAAAAAAAAAAAAGCTACTGTGATAAAATCAGCATGGTACTGGAATCAAAACAGACCTGAAGATCAATGGAATAGATTAGAGGATACAGCCACAACTACAAACACACTCAGCCTCCTCATCTTTGACAAAGGGGCCAAACATGTACATTGGAAGAGACAGCCTCTTCAACAAATGGTGCTGGAAAAACTGGCTTTCTATATGCCAGAAACTAAAACTAGATCCATGCTTATCACCATGCACTAAAATAAAGTCAAAATGGATCAAAGGTCTGAATATAAAAACAGAGACACTAAACTTACTAGAAGACAGAGTAGGTAAAAATCTTGATGACATAGGAGTAGGCAGAGAGTTCATGAACAAAAATGAAATTGCATGGGAAACACTTCCCAGAATCAACAACTGGGATCTCATCTTACTAAAAAGCTTTTGCATGTCAAAGAAATCTCCAACAGAGTGAAAAGAAAACCCACAAACTGGAAAAATATCTTAGCCAATTGTCCATCAGACAAAGGACTTCTATCTAAAACATATAAAGAATTAAAAGAAATCAGGCCCCTAACATTCAAGGACCCAATCCAAAAATGGGCATCTGAGATGAATACACACTTCTCAGAGAAAGAAATACAAATGGCAAATAAATATATGAAAAAATGTTCAATATCAATGGTCATTCTGGAAATGCAAATTAAAACAACACTGAGATTCCATCTCACTCCAGAAACAATGGTCAAGGTTAAAAAATCAAGCAACAACAAATGATGGAGGGGGTGTGTGGAAAAAGGAACTCTTCTCCACTGTTGGTGGGAGTGTAGACTGGTGCAACCATTGTGGAAAACAGTGTGGAGATTGCTCAAGAAGCTAGGATTAGAGATCCCATTCAACCCAGTTATCCCTCTTCTGGGCATTTTCCCAGAAGAATTGAGAACATCATACCACAGTGATATCTGTGCACCCATGTTTATAGCAACACAATTTGTAATAGATCTTGGAAACAACCCACGTGCCCATCAATCAAAGACTGGATAAAAAAGATGTGGTATTTTTATACAATGGAGTACTACTCAGCTATTAAGAAAGATTGTATTGAGACTTTTATAAGTAAATCATCACGACTTGAGACCATACACATAAGTGAGATAAATCAAACCCACATGTGTAAATACCGTATTGTCTCCCTAGTGTAAGGAATGGAAAAAGTATATATGATCCAAAATCTATAATAAATACTATGTAAGGGTAAAAAACAGCTCGAAGAGCAAATGTAATTGAGAAGGGAAAAGGTGGAAAGAGAAAAGGGAAAAGGAAAAGATATAAATCTGTATATATGTATATGTAAGATAACTAAAATGAACACACTGCTGAATGTATTCATTATTGAGAAAGAACAATTAATACTCATATGATTGGATCAGTTTTGCATGTCTATATCTGTTAATGTAAGTAACCATTTTGAAGATAATACGCAGTATTGCAACCATTGTCAAGTTTCTATAATCCTGTTTTGTAAACCTGCAATGTTACTGTTGTGCATTTACTGTAGTTGTTTGTTTGTCTCTTTTGCTTGTTGTCTTTGTTATATATGTCTTTTTTTTCTTCTTCACTTAAGTAAAATAAATAAATAAAATAAAATAAAATCATAATGAAATGTCACCTCATATCCACATTTTAACACTATTTGCAAAAATACGAATTAATACAAAGGTTATGGAAAATTAAATAGATATTCCTTGGAAATGTAAAAATATAATCACCATATGAGCCATCAATCCAACTATGAGTGCATACCCTAAGGATTTTTAATAAGTACATTGAGGAGCTATTCTTGCTCCCATATTAATTGCAGCATTATTTAAACATACAAAGTTATGGAAACAACCTGAATGTTCATCAGTGTATGAATGAATAAAAAATGTACATAAGCACAGTGCTTTATTATACAGCCTTACAAGGAAAGAAAATCTGTCAACTGTAATATTTACAAATCTGAAGGGTGTTATGCTGAGTGAAATAAATCACACATGGTAAAACAGACATCCCAGTTTACATGTATACATGGAATCTAAAACAATCAAATTCATAAATGCACAGAGTAGAACATTGGCCAGTGGAGACTGGTACAAAGTTTCAGTTAGACAGGTGAATAAATATTTCAGGTGATGGTTATGTTAATTAGTTTGGTTCATTCTATTTATGCTGCATACATGGGCCATAGCATCACTTTGTTCTGTATGTATGATTCTAATCTGTGAAACACATTTTTAAAGGTATCATCTACTATAACTGTCATTGGGTATTTTTCTGCGCAGTTTCTGTTTACTTATTCTCTCTTCTACATGGACCATACGTCTTCTTTGTGTGTCTTGTGTTTTGTTGTTGAAAACTACACATTTGAATCTAATAATAAGATTTGTGTACTCTTCTGAATTAGTAGCCACGTTTATTTTCATCAGCTTCCAAAGCTATTTTTTGTAACATCTGGTATTGTCAAGAATGTGGGGAAACAGTTCTCTCCTGACTTGCTTTTTTTTCAGTTTTAGTTTTGTATTGGTACGTGTTCACAGTATATAATGATTACATTCCTCGTGGAGAATTGGTACATGTACTAATCACATCTTTATTTGTTTTTTTCATCCCCTTCTCCTCCCTCATCTCTTAGTCCCCTTCCCTTTTGAAAAGGATCTATCTTCTTACTTGTTATCATCTATCTTTTATTTTGCTCTTTATTCATTTTTTGAATTTCTCAAATAAGAGAAAACATGCATTATTCAAGCTTGTGAGACTGATTTATTTCATTTAACATTATGGTCTCAAAGTGCATCCATTTCCAACAAATGATTCAAATTTATTCTTTATGGCAGAGTAGTGCTCTGTTGTATCTATACATCACATTTTTCCTGAGCATTTCTGTGAAAATGTGTGGTCACTTTTATTTTTTCCTATACATGCAGTTGTTTTCTAAGTTCCTAGCCTTTAATTTCTGACTTACAACAATGGGGCAAGTACTATAAACTCTTTGTCTTCTTTTCTATGATCAAAAGTAGCAATTAGTGACCAGAGCAGTTTCTCAATAGTCTGAAAACAGGGCCATTTATATTCACTTTTGTCTCAAGCAAGCTGTGGATAAGGTGCTCATAGAATTCATAAACAGTGGCCTGTGAAGTGGTAGAGGTGAGAATGGGTTGTTGTGATTATGCTAAGAGCTAAAATCAATACAAATTAACTACATTTACCTTCTAAGGTTTCTCTGGGGTGTTTCAAACTTTTAATGGACTCCAGAATTCTAAAATGTGTGCTATCTCTGTTCACAAAGGCTTCCGTTTGTGAACAATTTAACTCACAGGTAATAAATATCCAATAAAAATTTGCTTCCCTTAGTGAACTCCCCATCAGGTGAGGAACACAACCGTAGCCATCTTCCCTGTATGAACATGAGTGTGATCATCTGCTCCAAAATCATGGAATGAATTAAGTTCATGAGATAAAGTGAACTGTAGTTATATCAGAAAGATTCTACCAATGCAGTTGTTGTCTAAATGTGGTAACAGATTCATGGAGCTTCTTACTTCACCATCTTTCTTGCATTTTCTCCTCTCACAACATTTTTATATAAAAGTTCCCTTGGTACTTGTTTATTTTATTCCTGCTTAAAATTTATCACTTTCATTCTATTATAAATGCAACATCATTGATTTACCAAATTAAAGGAACATTCATTTAGGCACCGAAAGTTCCTCTTAAAAGGTAAAAGTATGATGGGCATAGTGGTGCATGCCTTTAATCCCAGCACTCGGGAGGCTGAGGCAGGAGGATCCTTGTGAGTTTCAGATCAGCCTGGGTTACAAAGTGAGTTCAAGGCCAGACTGAGCTGCATAGTGAGACCCTGTCTCTTTTTTAAATTTTTTTATATTTTTTTAAGAGCAGAATATATTTATTGAGAGAAAGAAAGCTTCTGTCTGTGGGACAGAAGGGGTCCTGAGCAGGTTGCCAAAAACTGTCATTTCTAGGGACTTTTATAGAGTAAAACCATGAGGTTAGATGGGTCCAAGGTGGGGAAAAATGGGAACCCGCAAGGTGGGCATAAGGTGGGACATAACTGGTTAACCAATAAGACTAATTGCTCAGGTAGAATTGATTAAATCAATGGGGAAGCGAGTCATATAGCAAGCCGGGATGTTTAACAGCAGTGATTCTTCCCATAGAGGGTTGTGATGCTGACTCCTGACTTCCTCAGGGTGATAGAGAACTATTTAGAATATCCATCCTTTGGATATGGGTGCATTTGTTCTGCCTTTTGTCTTGATATCTGGCCCACAGCAAGAGGTGTGTGTCTCTTCCAAGATATCTGGTCCTCTGTGCCGGTTTCTTTGAGGGCCTAGTCCTGTCTGACTGCCTGTAATATTTCTGTCTAACTCAGTTGCCTGTAACATTCCCTCCTCTGAAGAAGTTACCTGAATTGCTGTGAGGGGCAATGAGTGATGACTGATCTGGCTTCTTCAGGCTGAAGGGGGTCGTAGTTGTGGATCGGCAGTCCCATATACTTCTGCAGAGATTCTACCTAGAGGCCCTCAATAGACACCAGGCATTTCCATCTTGGTGGGCGTACAGTTTGAGTCTGGAAGAGACAAAGTCAAATAAACAATTAAGTATGTATGGGCCAAGTAATAAAATAGTTAACAACAAAGATTTTCACCAGGAGGAGCTGAAACTAGTTCCTTTAAGGATTAAGTCCAGGAAATTTTAGAATCTGACATGTTATTGATTTGTCATCTAATATCTTGAACAGCTACTGAGATATTAGCGGGAGGATTAGAAATGTATATACATTTAGTTTTTACAATTGTGTTGGTACTTCCAGTGCTATTGTTAAAATGTCTAGTGTCATTTAATTTTGGAGGATGACCTATCTGATTAATTTTTTTTTATTTAGGAAAGCGAGGCCAACTGTAGTGTCATTTAAGGCTTATTGAGTATAATTAGTTAAGGCCTCAATATGTATCACATAACTCTCTGGACAAGATCTGGTGGATCCCAGTAAAAAGAATCTAAAAGGAATCTAGCATATTATTGGTTTTATCTGTATGTCTTGGGGTTTGGCAACTTCTAGGCAAGAACAAACTTTAGTCAAAGCATATATAAACTAAGTATGTATACAAAAGCATGTATAATCAAAGCATGAGCAGTAGGGCTGACAGGTAAGTCTAGGAGTTGTTTCTAAGGAATAGCAATTGTAACCCATTGACACTTATGTTCCTCTATTGATGGAGTCTGACATTTTGTTATAAATCCCTCTAGCTTTAGTTATAATTATCTCTAACTTTTTGATAACATAGGAGAACCAGATTATTATTTTGACAAATGAAACTCTCTTAAGTTTTTATATATGAACAACGAATATGTACTGTAACCAGTCTCAGCATCATTTTGATTAGTTGGCAATTTGGATATACATTATTTAGGTAGGATAAAATCTCTCCAGGGTTGGAGTCAGGCTCTTAGGCGTAATTAAAAGGAATGAGTGAAGAGACTCCAAGCATACCAACATAAAACCAAAAGTGTGCCTTCAGATGGTTGGATGGATTTAATTGATGTAAGGTATCAGAAAATTTGTACCAATTTTGAATTTGTTCATCAAATTCTTGGGTTTGTTGGGACATCAACAATACCTCCTGCTGGAGAGCATCAATATCTATGGTAACATTTTGATGAATAGCTCCTTGTACATGTTTCTTTATATCCTCCCAAGGATGCATGGACTTGTTATAAGGCAAGGGAGTTATGCAGAAACAAGTGGCCTTGTAATGGCACTTTAATTCTTGTAACAGTTGTAAACTCTCTATTTGATCTTCCATCCATAACATAAAAGTTTCCAGTATCCTAAGCTGTGTCTCTAATTTGGCATCTATGTTGCATTGTATTTTCCTTGCTTCATCAGCAGTTTTTGTCCAGTTATCTATGAAGTGAGCTGTTTGCATAGATTGTGCGATGGCCACTGAAGAAACTGCCACACTAGAGATTAGGAGAACCAGAGAAACAATTCCTGTAATAATTAAACCGAGCATTCTTTTTGTCCTGTGGGTCAGACGTCTCACTAGTGTATGGAACAATTGTGATGCCTTAGAGTATGACCACATTTCAGTGAGATTAACAGGGATCCAAACTCCTGGCATGTGACCCATGATTAATAATGTTTGTCCATAGACAGCACCTGATATTACACAGTGGCTCAAGGTACAATTTGAGCAGTTAAGAGAACTAGCATTCCAAGATACAGTGCCATGTAAAAATACATAAGGACTGTGAATGCAAATAGAAGGTTGGACAGTCTTATAATACCTTAACATAAGAATTTCTTTACTAGATGATTTGAGACTCATACCAGTCCACATGTTTCCTTTTATAAAGGGTAGAGCCAATTTCCAGAAAGACTATTGTATTGGTCCTATTTGTGCACCATAGATTAAGCAAGGCATAGGGGTACTAAACCCTAAGCCAGTCCAATTTGCAGAATGCACAGGTAGAGATTGTTTAGTAACATTGTCTGAATATGTCCAATTTAGGATCTGCCATGGGTCTGTACTTTTTATTCTACCAACAAGTTCTCTCCGTGGGCCCCAATCAATAAATTCATATTGTCCTATTTTTCCTTAATTCCTGCCTTGGCCCAACAAGCAGCCCAAGGCCAAACAGCCTTTTCATGTAACTGTAAATGATTAGTTACAGAGCAGATAGGTATTTTTGGCTTTCATAATTCTGTTATGTTTCCTGGGGTAGGTGTAGATCCCAGGGTGATAACAACCAATTGCTCTAAAGCATATCCTATCCCTATTTGAGGGTGGGCAACATGGTAATGTTTTGACTGAACTTTAACATCTTGAACACATAATGGAGGAAAGGCAAAATATGAGGTTTAACTTATAGTCACCTTGTCTGGCATATCAGTGGGCATGACTGGACCTGGAATAACATCTAATTTAGGACCAGTCTTGTTTGGGTCGTGTTAAATCTCAGGTGGAGAATCTGCCCAAGTAATGGGTCTAAATAATGGTGGATTAG
This sequence comes from Dasyprocta punctata, assembly GCA_004363535.1. Taxonomy (NCBI): domain Eukaryota; kingdom Metazoa; phylum Chordata; class Mammalia; order Rodentia; family Dasyproctidae; genus Dasyprocta; species Dasyprocta punctata. Next base: position 84,390 of record RJWM01004461.1, on the reverse strand, counting down.
GGACATAAGTCCAATACTCAACCCCTGAGACAGGTGTTATACATACAGATACTGACAGCAGAGCCATTAAGGCAACCTAAAGAATTTCAGGGGTTGGTGGAATTCCCCTTCTAGTGACTATATCTCTAGCCTCATGAATCATTGCTTGGATGTTGTTCCACTGGATTACTCTTCCTCTCTCCTGGTCTCTCGGAGGAGCTGGAGGTCAATTTTCTGGTTGATTGGCAGGTCTCTGGAAGTCGATTTTCTGGTTGATTGGCAGGGGGTCCAGGTTGGCTGAGCCATCACACAAGGCTGTCTCCAGCAATGGTCTCATCTCCCACCAAGGCTGTATATTTCTTGTGGATCTTTCACCTGCAAAGACACAAGCATAACCTTGCCTCCACATTATTTGTTGTATTGTTCCTTTAAAGTTTAAAGTAAGCACAGAAAAGGCAAAACATGATCTATCTGTAGGAAAAAGAGGAATGTTAAAAAAGCAATCCTTTAAATCAGTTACAATAAGAGGCCAGTCTCTAGGAACTGCAGTTGGATTTGGCAATACCGGTTGCAGCACCCCCATAGGAAGCAGGCAAGCATTTACAGTTCTTAAATCTTATAATAACCTCCATTTACCTGACTTCTTTGGAATAACAAAGATAGGCATATTCTACAGGCTAACTGAGCTTTCTAAATGTCCTAGCTGTAATTGGTCTTTTATTAATTTCTGTAATTGAGTTAGCTTTTCCTTTTTAAGTGGCCATTGGTCTACCCAAACAGGTTCTTTAGTTTTCCATTGTAAAGCAGAGTTGTTGTGGGGGAGAAGCATCAATGACCCTTGTCAAAAAAGCCTGTTGATATCCAATACCTTGCCTATTATTTTTAGGTGCAATTTGAACAGGCTGTTTGAATCCTTGTAAGTCTTTTCCTAGTCCTTTATCTTTTTGATATCCCATTTTAATCATTTGTTCAATTTTAGTATTTGAATCTATTTGTTTAGTTTCCAAATTGGAACTTGTTTGATTAGTTTTAAAATCAGAATTACTAGTCAGCACTAATTTCCATTTTTGCAACAAATCTTTTCCCCATAAATTGACTGGAATAGGTGCCACATATGGTAAAAAGAAACCTTTTTGTTGGTCTGGCCCTTCATAAAGTAGAGGTGAAGCACTTCGTAGCACATGCTGAGGACTTCCTAGTCCAACAAGAGAGGTAGGAGCCCTTTGTGTCAGCCACATGGCAGGCCATTGTTCTGATGCAACTACAGACACATCTGTGCCAGTGTCTATTAAACTTTCAAAGTATTTTCCATTATTCTTTATAAAACACATAGGCCTGTTTTTAGTCACTTCCTGTGTAAAATAAATTTCTCTTTTTGTGGTCTTGCTCTGAGGGTCCTGCTCCCTCTTGAGCTGTCTATACTTAATAAAAGAAGGCTTTTCTATAGGTAACAAAATCAACTGTGCCACGTAATCTCCCTTTTCAAAAACCCAGAGATCCACTGGACATGCAAGAACTTGTATATCATCTCTACAATCACCATCAATCACACTAGGCACAATAGTTATTCCTTATAAATTCAGATCAGCCTTTCCCAGTACAACATCAATTGTTCCTTCAGGTGGGGGACCCCAAATTCCTGTAGGAACTTGGGTAGGTTAGTCACCTCTGATGAGAGTGACTCTGCAAGCTGCAGGCAGATCTAATCCTGCACTTCCAGCTGTTCTCCTAGAGAACAAATTAACATCTCTCCAGGGAGCCACCTTTAATTCCACTGTTGAATTTGTTTGTGAGTTTGCACTGGATAAAGCAGACTGGCATTTTGAATCACAAGTTGTTCCTCCTCTATTGTTTTGCCAGCCTGAGGGAAGCCCTTCATTTCATTTTTTGGCAAAGGTGTACCATCCTTATGGAATTTAGAATAACAACATTTGGCCCAATGCTCCCTTTTTGGCATCTCGGACAGAGTCTAGGTGCAGGACCTGAGTCCTCCATGCCAGAGGCACCTTTCCCTTGACTTGCATTGGTGGTAGCATCTGCCCTATTAGACCTAGCAAGAGCTCTGCAATTCTTTCTAACATGTCCCATTTTTCCACAATTAAAACATTTCATCTTATTCCCTTTTGCATTTGTAAGACCAGCCATAACTTGAGCCATGATAGTTGTCTTATAGGATTCAGTTCCAATGTCCTGACATGCTCAAATGTATGTTGTTAAATCATTAGCTGATTTTACAGGATTTAAAGCCTGTTTACAATCCTAATTGGCATTTGCATATGCCAATTGTAGAGTTAAAATGTTCACAGCTTCTGTATTTGAAACCTGCCTGTGAACAGCTTCTTGTAATTTAGCCACAAATTGAGTAAATGGTTCTTGGGGTCCCTGTAAAATGTGTACAAAGGATCTGAATGGGACTCCATCTTTTGAAATAGTTATCCAAGCTTTTTTAGCTAAATCTGCCAATTGTGGATATAACTCTTCAGGACATTGAACCTGCTCCTCAATCGGCACATATTTTCCTGTACCAGAAAGCATTTCCTCATTTATTGCTGGATGCGGATTGGGACCCGTCCTGTTTTTATGAGCCTGCTCTGAAACAAGATTTTTTAGCTTTGCATCAAAATGAAGGAATTGAGCAGGATATAGGCATGTTTGTGCCAGATATTTGATATCCTAAGGTGTCAGTGGATATTTATCCAAAACATTTTGTAAGAGTCCCACAGTAAACGGACTTTGGACTCCATTGTTAACCACACTTTGTCTAAGATTTTTTAGCATTGTACTTGAAAGGGCTTGTGAACAAAATATTCCTCCTCTTCACCAGTATCATCTTTAATTTCAATTGGGAAGCAAGCAGGGTGGGTGTTATTCTCCCCCTTTGTGGCAGCCTCTCCCCTTACAATCTGTAAGTGTCTGGATAGAGCCATGTGAGATACTTTTTGCAGAGGCTTCTGCTACTTTTGTTGAGCTTTAGCAGCAGGCACCTCAGTAGGGGGCTCTTTTATTATCTCCATGCCCAAATCAAAGTCTGACTGCAAGCTCCATAAGGGACTTAAAACTGAATGAACCAGATTCCAAGTTGAGAATGTCTCAGGGGAAATGATTTTTCCTGTGCTGTGTGCTCTTTTAAGTTTTTCTCCAACTCTTTCCCAAATATCATTATCTACAGTGCCTGTTTGAGGAAACCATGGATTATATTTTGTTACCTCTTTTAACATTTTTGCTAGGTTTTTCTTTGGCACATGATCTCCTGAACATTTAAGCAGGCTTTGGAGCAACACTAAATACCTTTGCTCCTCCGCCCCATGGTTTCTACTCCCAGATAAAATGTCTTGTTCACAACCAGAAGACTCACGATTCTTGTTCTTCCCTCTCCTCTCCAGGCATCCCTGGCAAAGTTTCCGTCCTGTGAAGGCCTTCTCCGTATCCACACTTTTTCCACTCTGGGCAGACTTACTCGTTCAGAATAAAATTCCTAGTCCAAGGATTTCAGGTCCCTTGTCCAGGCGTCAGTTATCAGGGTCCTGGCCTAGATCCCCAATCTCCTGAACAAGCGTATAGTGAAGGCTTAGTTAAATGAGACGAATGGTATGGTTTTAGGGCTCCAGAAGGGTCAAAGCCCCTACAGAGTTCTTGACTCTGTAGCTGAGATGAGGACTAAGACAAAGAGCTTCTCTGGACCACCCATATTTATTTCCATTGTAGACAAAGAGAGGGGATACTGAGGGAGGTGCTGGAACTGAGTAAGACTTGGGAGTCACTTCAAGGGCATCTCCAAGTAGGAAAAGATGCCAGAAAAGGAGAACTATCTTATCTCCAAGATGGCATTTGTGGTGGAACTGAGATGCCTGCAGAGTAAGATGCCTGCAGGGAAGTTTCTATTAACATAATTGATTATAGAGTCAAGATGTCATCAGCTGCAGCCTTCTTTACCTTGCCCTTTGAGGTATCTCTGACCTCATCAGTCACTACAGGCCTCAGTCAGGACCAGTGATTCATAGAGGTTCATTTACTATGAATCAGCTCCCATCACCAGGCAAGGGGCCTAGGCCTAGGACAGGCTCATAGATAAATAAAAAGCCAATTAGTAAATTTTAAATCCTGCTCAGAGCAGCTTCGCTTGAGACCCTGTCTTAAAAAAAATAGGGCTGGGGATTTAGCTCAGTGGCCTAAGCACCTGCCTGGCAGGCACAAGTTTGTGAGTTCAATCCCCCATACAAAAAAAAAAGGTAAAAGTAATAAGTGAAAACTCTTCCAAATAAGAACATAAGGAAATTAAATAGTGACCAGTGATAAATACCAAGACATTGTGTTACTCAAACTGATATTCAATTGATGGTCTCATCTTAAGATTCCATGGTATGACTCGATTATATGATCCTTTTTGAACATCATTTTTCCCATACAGATACTGAGAGTTCTTTCCTATTCTCTCTCTTATCCTTATGAAACTGTGTCCTGGTTGGTCTCTTCATCCCAGTAGAAACCCAGGTATTTCCTTTTAGGATGTGTAGAGATTTCCTTATTGCTTGTAGGTCTCCACATCAGCTTCATAATTCTTCTATGTTCCAGAAAGCCCCCATAGAAAAACAGTACCTTAGAATTCTCAGTCACCAATTCACTATCCATGCCCCTCCATCCTAGTGATATATTTCAAGACTCCTGGTGAGAATTTTATGTTTTCATCTTAACTTGACTTAGGTCTATTTTTTGGAAACAGGTGAATCCATTCTAAAGTCTAGATAAAACCCCTGTGTCCCATTTAATTTTCTGATTAAGCTGCCTTGGGACTTCCTCCTCAGGATTCAAAACTGGGAATTCTGTCGATTAGTCCATGTTGCTTATTCTCTTTAGGAAGTTGGATGTTTTGCCTGCACTAAATAAACCAAATGCCAGATTCTTTCTTAACTCCCTTTAAGCTCTAGGAAAGTCAGAGATCATCGCTAGAATAGTGGCAAAGGTATAATGTATTGATAGGCAGGAAAAGAGAAAACATTCTCAGTTAACACAGGATAGCCTGCTTATAATAGACCTTAGTAAGCAGCAGGATGGCTAGAGATTAATTCAGGGGAATGATTTATGAGTTATCTAAAATATGAAAGGATGGGATCAAAGTTGAAGCTAAAATAAGAATTGTTGGAAATTATGGAGCAAAGCTCACGGCAAGAAGCAGCAGTAAATCAGATTTGGACACTGATAGCTCTGGATACTCATTCAGAATCCCAGGAAGAAACAGCTCAGTATCCTTAATAGCTCTCTTGGAGGTGAAACCCTCAGACTATATCCTGAACCTGTCTGAAAATTTAATCTTAACTTCAGATTTCTCAAGTAGGTTTTACCCTCTTTTAGGAACTGATTATTAAATTAGCAGGTCTTTTTTTGGACAACATTTATTTTCATAGAAATAAGATACAAGTATTATTTCTACAGGAAGTACTATCTTTGGCACATTTCATGCTATACGAAATCAAAAGACAAAACCAAAATACTTGTGTCATGGGAAGGTAGTCTGCCTTCCTTGTTTGCAAATCACATTGCGAAGCATCTTACCCTTGTTCAGAATTGCTCATTTAGCCCAGGCCATATCCCTGACAAGTCACAGTTAACTGTGCATTACTTGCCATTTGATTAAAGTCCACGTTTGTTACTTAGAAGTTCTCTGACACTCCATGCCATACTTTAGACTTTGGAAAAATTATGTTCGCCCCAATATTTTAGTTTCAATGGGAACTTCAAAGGACAGTCATGATAAGTACTCACAGGCCATGTCTGTCAGACATAAAACAGGTGACTCTTTTTTCAATGAATATAAATTACAGATTTTCCTGAAATGTAGTTCATTTAAATCTTAGTGTGAGTCATTGAAATTCAGAAGTTCTCATGAGAGATGTGCAGTGAGTTTCACTATGATTTTTTCTGATATGCTAAACTTTTGGAAAATAATTGAAATGGCCACCAAATCACTAGTGCATCATTAACCTTTGTGCACAGCTAGATTCTATCAATTTTATTGAATTCAGAATAGGAAAGTTTTCAGATTAACCTACAAGATAAGTAGATTTTGCTTACAGATAGATGTTCAGAAGTCCTTGCAATTCTGCCAAGCATCCAGAAAAGTTCACTCCTTTTAAGCAATGCATTAATGACAGTTCAAGTCACAAAGAGAAATTAGTCTTGCAAAGAAACAAAAATGTATTTAAATCTATTTGGAATAGTAATTGTGAAATACAATGATGGCATGACAAAAGGAGCAAACACATTTGCATATGTCCCTTTCCCGTAACCTCTTAGAGACCTGATATATTGTGATCTTCCCAAAACCTGATGGCTCTATATTTATAAAATAAGGTTGTACCATTCTTTTTCCATCATTTAGCAATGTCTCTCTGTGGGCCTGAAGTCATTCACTCTTTGAGACAGTTACCTTCATAAAAATGTATAAAGAAGGAATGTACATAAAATATGGAAAATTTGGAATTTTTAATTCATAACCTTGAAGATTCCATAATCTACCAATTGTTTAATTGGCAAGGCTATAATTATGGCACATTTAAGGATACAAAAACTCTTAGGCTAGATACGTACCAGCACCTGCTTCTGTCTTTTATTATCTCGGTTTCTAAGGTGATGAGTACAGGAAAAAATAAGGAAGAGATTGGAAAAGAAAATTTAATATTGTTGCTAATCATATTTATGAAAGTAAACTTTTTTCAGAATATTATCTGATTCCCTGAGTGTCAGAGATGTTCCAAACCAGACTGGTATTTTTCTTAAGTTATACCAGTCCTGTAGGAAATTTAAGAAGTGATAAGTCCTCAGAAGTTAAATTCTGATACCTGTAATAAAATAGCTAAATAAGAGAAAAATTTACCAATTTGACAGTCTTACATTTCTGATTCCACCACTCACAGGTGGGCATCAGGAGGAGGGGAGATATGAGAATTTTCAAGAAATACATGAAATTAATTATAAAGTAAAGGCATTTTTAAATTGGTTCTAAGCAGGTAACTATCTTCTTTGGAACTCTGAAACCAGTATTCTTCCTATTTTCTGTTAAGAGCTAGGGAAACCTGCAAATGTATGACAGGAAAAGAAGAAACTACCAAGTAGAGGGGAAACTTATAACTTTAAGTTAGTACATTTGTCCAAATATGTGCCTTAACAAACAAAAAGAGAAACAGATCTTTTAAATAATTTATCTTTAAAAGTCTTAACTATAGCATTTGTAGATTGAAACCCATCTTGGAGTTGATCTGTGTTTTTAAATGCAAGGAAGTTATGGATCTCATTTGGACTTCTCTAGATATAGAGCAGGATGCATATACCAAAATAAGGATAAATGAGAAAAAAAGGTAGCCCCCTTATGTGGATTATGCAAGGATTCTTCATTGTAACAGTAACTTTGAATTGCTACACTGTGTATTTATCATGGTATGTATATGCATACCCAGAAAATTTGTGTTTTTAATTAATGTGCTCATGGTTGATCTTATTATAAGAATTCTGTTTTTCTTAAGTTAAAACATGTCTCCAAGAAAAGTCTAAACTGCATAGACCCCAGTAAAATTATTGTAGAAAATCCTATTGCTCAGAACTGATTTACAAAATAACCATAACCCCTTGCAAGTGAGAGCACCCACACACATCTACAGAGAAAGTGTGAAGATTAGTGAGCTAATCAGTCATAAAGGATTAAAATATAAACTCATAAGCCCATGGAGATCTGGGAGTGTAAAAAGGACATAATTTCATGAACAGTGAAATCATTTACAGTGCATGAAATAAAATACATTCTGTGAGATATAAAATATGGGGGTTATGTTGATTCTGCATCACGCTTTGTGTACCAGCCTATTTTTTATATTCTACATTACTTGAATAAGCTCCTGATCATGTGAGGGGAGAATGTGAATAAATGTAAAAGTTTACAGTCTAGATATCATATATTTGAAAACAGATACTTGTGTTTTCTTGTGATGTCAGTCCTGATATCAAGGCAAGGTCTAGAATGAAGTGCATACCCCAGGTTTATTATAAGTGATTGTCCATTGGAAAGAACATTACCTACATCAGAGATTCAATCAGAGTTCATTTGGCATTTCAGGAGGCTTGGATGCAGAAGAAAATCTAATCGTGCACAGATCTAAAACAGATGCCAAAGTCACTACATACTGCAATGTAGTACTTGAGAAAAGACCAAGATGAGACCTTGAGTGGTCATCTTGTCTAAAATAAGCACTAAGACTAAAGAGTACCTGCTACCAAAAATGGAATCTTCTTGTTGCTCCTTTTTGCTTAGGTCTAAATGTCTGAGCCAGCACTGTTCATGCCATACATTTACTTCTCAGATGCCTAAACAAGAATGACAGTTCTAATTTTATTATCCTTACCCTAGCAAAATACCCACTGTCGTCTGTAAGGACTACAGGATCAAGTCTCTTGGCTGAAGAATGCATTTCCTCGGCCATAATATCCTTAAAGCTTCTAAGTAAAATGGAAGTTGAAACTTCAGTTTTACAAAAAAAAGTCACTATGTTGCATTTCTAAAAATGGGTTCTGAAAGAGCTTTCTGTAATGCCAGAGGAAGGCACTCTAACTGATGTTTATGGACAGTAGGAATGGAGCTTCCTAATTGATGTACAGTCAATAGTTTGGCATTAACTCTAGTTACCAATGAAGTAAATGTTAAGAGATGGATGATCTTCCGTGTAGTATTGAAGGTCTATGGGCTCCTGGATCATACTCAAATGACTTTAGGTCAGATTGGCAAAGCAGCAGGAGACATAGTTTAAGAGTGTTTTAGGAGACTCCAACACTCAAATCTGGGAGCTACCATTGGTTCATAAATCATGAATTTGTAATTCTGTATCTAGAATCTAGAGCAGAGGAAAATGGTCTTACTCATTGGTGTTGTTTACTTTCAAAAGAATTGAGAACTAGACAAAGGCCAAGTGTTCCTATTGCAAGGTTCAAAGACTCTGCTTTTTGCTTTGTTTTGTTTGCTTTTGGTTTTGATTTTCTTTACCTGATACAATTATTTATGTCTTGCTGAGGCAGAGACAGAAAGTTCCTGTACACATATTCTCTATTTTTACCAAAGCAAAGGATCATAAAGTTGATAAACAACCCAAGCCTGAGCTCTACCCTTGCAGTGACTGAAGAGGCCCTAATTTCTGTTCCTAACAGGGCCTCCCTTTCCTACCTCTTCTGTACATTACACACAAGAAAAAAAAATATTCTGTAGTCATTTGCAAAGAGCAGAGGCTATTTATGTGACTTGACAAAAATCACTTTTCCTTGCTGAACTTGTTTTTTTTTTAGTAAAGTAAGAATAATGATATCCTGTACTAGTTTCCTTACAAGATTTATGTATTTTAAAAAAAGATTTATGTATTTAAAAGGTTTTCACAAAGTAAAATAACTGACTCTTTTGAACTTACCATTATAAGACAATAAATGATGTCTTGCTATAGAGCAAATTTTAATTTTCGTCGACCTCTTACATATATGTGTGTATGCGTGTGTTCTGATATTATCTCCTTTCATGGGATGGGAATAGAGCATATGCATTTTTCTTCAAAAGAGTAAGTGTAGCTATAAATACATGTTTAAAGACAAAATATTTCTTATTCTAAGAATTCAGCACCGTGTGAAAGAGATTGGCAAACAGGTGATTGGATTTGTTTTTCTCTGCAATCATTCATGGAGACCACCTCCATGCGAGATGCAGAAAAGCCCACCCATCACGACAGGGAAACTTCCACCGTTCTTTATCCAGAGAGCTCCATGTTAAATGACTGCCCTAGCAAAACATTCTAAAACTTAATTAAGAAAAGTTTTATTATACAAAAAGGTTATTATTCAAACTTAATGTTCCAAAAATAATAAGATGTGAATGGAAAGATAAAAGAAATGAAAACAGAGTGCAAGAAAAAATAAAATAAAAATAAAACACTGCAACACCTTTTTCTGCTTGAAACCAATCAAGAAAATGTATGATGTTTGTGTATGTCACTGCTAGAAAGCTTTCATCATGTTACCAGGAAAGCACCTCTTTTTGGAAGGAATAGGATCATTTTGTCCTAATCAAAACATTGGAAAATAGCTGCAAATATTACCCTTCTTTGCCTCTTGGAAAATCAATGATCTCGTCTTCTCAGTTGGAAGACACTTTTTCTTTCCCTAAGATCCAGAGCAGCAAATCTTTCTGTGCTATAATTCTTTGAGTTGTTTAATATCCTTTAATATTCCAACAAAAAGTAAAAGACATGCAGATGTAACGCTTAACTCACTGATATCTTTCATGACTACTTGCAAGAGCCTTGGAGGAATAATTCCATATTCAATGCATAAAGTACCTTGGTAATCAAGGCTCACTTTGTATCAACCACACTGTTTAGTGCATGCATCAGAAATGTTTGAAAACTGCAAAGTTTTGTTCATTCACTCACACAACAAATATTTATTGAATAACCATTGTGTGCCAACAGTAGGTTTATATCTGCAAACAAAATTGCTGTCTTTTTGGAACTTCTGATGCAACACAAACAAGGATATTAATAGGTATTGAACACATCTGAGCATGCCATGTGCTATCAAGAACAAGGAGGATACTAAAATAATGGAGGGAGGTGGCAGAGGCTGTGGTGATAACTGTGTTAAGAGAAAATCTCTGTGATAAGGTAGTACTTGAGCAGAGAGGTGTAGGAAATGATGGGAAGGGACCAACTCAGAGAGAGTGTTCTGGGAAAAAAGGACAGTAAGTCTCAGTAGTCGAAGACCTGAAGGAAGAAATTTACTTTCTGCATTTGAAGAAAAACAGAAAACTACTGCAGGTGGACTACAGAAAAAGAAATGATGGTAGCCCTAGTTACATTGGGTCAGGTCATTTGTGTCTTGAAAGTCAAAATAATGACTGTATCTCAATCAGTTGGCTAGAAAGCACTGTAGCAGCATCTTCAACAGAGGAGTGGTAAAAACTAGTTTATGTTTTGAAATTAAGAATTTTGCAGCCTCTTGAAAAATAGACCTGAGGGACCCAGGAGTGTGAGCAGAGACCTTAGGGTCCTGTTCAGTGAGCTGAGTGAAAACTTGATTTACAATGGAAGAAGGTAAAGGAAGTGAGAAAGTAAAAGTGCATAAACTCACTGATTGCTTATGTATGTGATAGCAGTCCTCGGAATACATAAACAAGCTGAAGATGAGTTTAAAAGTGTTGACTCTGGGGCAGGGAAAATTATGAGTTTGGTTTTGAAAATATTAAGTTTAAGATGCCTTTTCTCTATGTAAATTTTGAGTAGATAGTGGGTATGTAAGTATGGAGGACTAATAAATTAAAACTAAAACAGCAAGACTTTATGAAATTGTATGAGGAATGAATATACAGAGTGCAGATGTCCTAGGACCAAGCCCCAAGGCACTGTAACATTTAAGGCTTGAAAAATACAAGGATGATTCAGCAAAGGAGACTGAAAAAAAGAATTATTTGTTAAAAGGAAACCAAGAGAATTGTATTCAGGTAGCAAAGCAAACAAAATGTTTCTTTTAACAACATCGTCTGTTTGGTAGAGTAAAAAGAAATGAGAGAATGGACTGCTGGATTCTAAAGTGTACAACCCATTGGTGATTTTGATTATAGCCCTTTCAGGCAAGAAGTAGGGAAAAATACCTGAAAGAATGAAATTAAGAGAGAATGAGTTTTGCTTCCAGCCAAAGTACCTTCCCACTCAAAAGTATCAAAGGAGAAAGAAAGAAAAACAGACAGCACATAGCATTTGAGACAGTGATTTCTAAGACACTTTTTTAAGCCAATAAGGACAATGGAAACAAGCAGTTGTGCTCAATAGTTGTTTCAGATCAGTGGCTTGAGAGTTCCTGGGCCGTAGCACCATAAGGAAGGCACAACAAGGGGCAACCTGGCAGGAGGGCAGCCACAATCTGGCCAGGACTTTTCTATTCTTAAAAGTGAAAGGCAGGGCAGGGGATTTAGCTCAGCAGTACAAGCACCTGCCTGCCAAGCGCAAGGTCCTGAGTTCGATCCCTGGTATTAAAAAAAAAAAAAAAGGACTGAACCTCGTGATACCATTTCTCACAGCCTGGGATAGCAGGGATAGTTGGTCACTTTAATCTAAAGAACTTGAACTGAAATGGTGAGAATTCCGAAAATAAAGCAGTTATGGTTCACAAGAAAGAAGAAAGGAGACACCAACATCTACAACTTCAGAGTTCTGAAAACTTCTCCCTCCACTTTTCAACTGAGAATGGATTAGAGTATACCTGTGAGAAAACTCTCTGGGGCTGAGAAAGGACCAGGTGAAATGATCAGGGGAACAGGACATGGCATTCAAAAAGAGACAAGGATTATGTCTGTTAGTGCCAGACAGGAAGATGTCACATTTTACGTGGCCGCAGTGAAGCAGTCAGATGCATCGTGCATCAATATAAGGAAAAACATAGATTTAAGCCCTAACTAAATAAAGGCTAAGAGGAGAGCGAACAAAGATAAAAGTATTTCCAAGTAACTGTATTTCAGAATAAAGCTCAAGATCTAAAAGAGCACAGAAATGTTCAGCACCCAGTGAAGTAAAATTAATACTGAATGTCAAAAATCAAAAATTATCAGACATAAGAAAGTATGGAAAGCAACCCAAAATTAGGAGAAATACATCAAAACAAACTCAGAACTAATATAACCACTAGAATTAGCAGATAAAAATATTTTGAAGGTTATTTTAACCACATTTGAGGTGTCATAAAACAATTAGGTATAGGCATGGAAATTACAAACAAAAGATGCAGGTCAAACTTCTACCAATGAAAACAACTGCTCACGTGCAGAAAAAATGTGGAGCTGGTTAAAAGAAGATAAGACTGCAGAAGAGATTAGTAAATTTCATGACATTTCAAGAGAAACTAATAGGAAACAAACAAAAAAAACAGGAAAAATTTTTAAATACTAAATAGAATTATTCTACCAGGATCAGAGAGTTGAACATTCAGAATACGTAAGACAGGATAGGTAAGTTGGAATAAAGAAAAGTATCTTAGTTACTTTTCACTTGTTGCCGAGACAAAATACCTGATGCCCAAAATTAGGGAAGGAAAGGTTTATTTCTTACAGTTCTTGGGGGTTTCTGGTCCATACTCAGTTGGCTCCAAGGCAGCATGGTGTGTTGGGGTGGCCATTCATGGTGGACCGCCAAACAGCAAGGGTGCAACCTAGCAACACAGAGAGAGAGAGAGCAAGAGAGAGAGAGGAAGACACACCTTCCTTACATTATATGTCGGCTCCACCCCTGGGCAGGTGCAGCACTCACACACATCACCAATCCCAGCGCTAGACAACAAACCAAACACAAATGCCAGACTCAGCCCCTTCCAAATTACATGAAGCCTTTGGAGGGACATAGGACAAATCAATGCATAAAGAAAGTCAAAATACTTTGCCTCAGAGAGTAGAGTTCCCTAGCATGAAGTCCTAGATGGGTAGTTAAAACAGAAAACCAACAAATTTGAGTGCTTCATTTTTAAGAAATGCACAGCATAGGTCTGTATTTCTTGCACTTCTTTATTTAGATGCTCAAGCCTTCCCACTAACATTTTACAGGGTGGTAAATAGTGGCAAATTATGTCTTCTACAGAATTGCAGCCATATTTTCTCAGACACAACAAATACTGTGCATTGTTGAACTAACATTAATACATACCCCCTTTCTAATAATTACAGAAAAAAACAAATATCATTACATAGCTAAAAGGGCATATACAATTTAAAAGCTCAAATATTAAAAGAAATTCACCTTTTTTTGTAAGAGTTTGGAAACAGAAGAAAAAGTATATTTCAAACAAAAATTATAGTTGATAAACCACATCCAATATGTACAAAACAAAATAAAAAAATTTTAAATTTTATGACAGAATTAGATTAAGCATAAAAAATCAGCCTTTTAAAAATATTTCTAAAGAGCATATCCCATGCATTATGTACAAGATAAATGCAACATTTTATAAAATTTACTTACTAATCCTCTCATTCTTTTATTAATTTCCTTCCTATTAGGCTATACTCCAAAGTGCAGACATTAAATGAGTTGTAAGGCATTTTTCTTAAGAATAAAAGACATGTACTTCTATACAATATATGTTTTCAAAATGGAGGTTTCAAATAGCAACATAAAATGAGATTTCTACAAAGCTATTCAGTACTCGCCATAATATTTCATGAAAACTCCAACAAAAATCAATTGTATTGCAAACTTGATGCATAGTGAATAAATATGGGACATGTAAACAAAAAATGAGCAAGGAATAAACATATAGAAGTTACTTTCCATATTTAAAATGCCTGAAGTGATGAATTGCATAACTACTAGCGTTCATAGTCCTGGAATTTTAGTTCTGTGTGATACTAAAACATTCAAGTATTAAATGGCTACTTTGGTCCTTGATATCTCTAAAGTTCTTGATATCTGTAAAGGATTCTGTTATGGAAATATATTAAAAGACTTGCTTCCGTATGATTTCAGGAAATGCCCGTTGGTACAAATGATAAGGCTTATGGTAGCATAAGGGATATGCACAAATGATTATGCATGTTTAGTGTATACAATTTGATATTGGACATAATCATATCCCTGTGATATCACCATTATTAGTGTAATGAACATATTCATCATCTCTACAAATTTCCTTGTTACTCTTTCATTCTGTATGCGTGTGTGTGTGCATGTGTGTAGAATACTTAACATGAGACAGCATCTCTTGAGTGATTTTTAAATGCACAAAACAACATTGTTAACTTCAGGCACTCTGTTTTAGAGCAGATCTCTAAAACTGGCCTTGTGCACCTAAAGTTTTATACACGAGGAACAATTCATTTTCCACTCCACCCTCATGCACTTGTACTTGCCTTTCTAGTCTATGCTTCCATAAGTTTTATATTAGATACCTCAATTATGTGTAATCTTACATTATGTCTCACAAAGAATAAGTCACTTAGCCCCTGATCCGGGTTATCCCTGTTGTTGCACATGGAAAGATTTCCTTCTTTATGAGACTGGGGATTTTATTGTATGAGTGAACCATCAGTTTCGGTCCATTCACCTGTTCATGGGCACTCAGGTTGCTCTTATTTTTCAGCTACTATAAATAATGCTGCAGTGAACATAGGAATATAGATATCATGTTAAGATCCTTTGTGTATTGACCCAGAAATAGAATTCCCTCAGCATACGGCAGGTCTATTTTTAATCTTTAAGGAATCTCTGTACTGTTTTTTGGTAACAGCTGCATCATTATACATTCTCACTAACGTTGTACAAAAGTTCTAATTTTTCCACATCTTTGCCAATGCTGGCCCTTTTGTTTTTGATAATAGCCACCCTGGCAGGTGATATTTCAGTGCGGTTTTGACTTGCTTTTCTTTCATGATTAGTGATGTTGAGCAGCTTTTTTTTTTTTCATATGCCTGCTGGCAGTTTGTGTATCTTCTTTGTAGAAATGGTTACTGAAGAGCTTTGTCCATTTTAACTGAGTTACTTGAATGTTTTGCTATTGAGTTGCTGAAGTTTCTCACATAACCCTCATTAGATATGACCCATTAACCCTCATTAGATATGTGATTTTCAAACATTTTCTCCTGTTTCTTAAGTTGCATATTTGTTTGTTTGTTTATTTGCTTGGGGTTTTTTGGGGGGAGTTACATATAAAATTTTTTTTCTGTGTTTTTGGTGTCATATCCAAGAAGTTATTGTTACAACCAGTGTTAAGAGGTTTTTAGACACAAAACAATAAAACTCCCAGAAGGAACATAAGAGATAAGTACTTAGCAAGAATATTTTGTTAAGTATAAAAAATATGCTATTTCTAACCCAGTCATGGATGTTACAATTGTGTGAAGTATGCGACCTGTTAAAAATATTTTTCAAGACTCCTATGGAAGCTTATTAGACTCCTTTACCAAGTCGTTATGATATCAGATATGAATAATAAGCTAGGTCATGTCTCAAATTCCACTTCCAAAGTGAATATCTTCAAAAATCCTAGTCTGGTTCAACTATGAGTTATTTCTATGGCCACTAGAATCTCTGAAATGCAGCCACCCTTTAGGATATTTCTCAAAATATAAAATTGCTTGCTGTTGAAGGTATTGCACCACTTTTGTCTTATGAATTGTACTGCATTGTCATACTTCATCTCACCTTCATTCAATACTGTGATAACAATTGCTGAAGTTCTGCCAAGAGCTGTAACAAACAGCAACACATAACGAAATTTTTCATAAAATTTACTTTTTATAAGACTTAACTAGTCATCAACGATTTGAGTGGTAGTGCAGCATCTTCAAAAGGTTATAATATTTGCTTCTCCACAAGGACAGTGCTTCAGACTTTACATAATCTTCCTATTGTAGTAACTTCATACTTAAATTCCTCTTTGAATTTAATTAAGGTCACACTGGTCAGATTGTATATAAAAAGAAATAGCATATTCTTGTAAGTGACTTTCACAGGGGTTGAGCCATTTATTCAATCTATGCTAATTTAATTAAAATGCATCTAATCAAGTTATGGAAGAATTACAAAAATTGAATACACAGATGATGTAAAGAAACTCCACTCAAAATTCTCAGTGTTGAGTTTGTCAAGTTGAGAGAAACAACTAATGAAGTGAACCCCCTACCAAGAAGTAGCAGTCTTGCCTTCTAGAAGGCCAAGGTAAGAGGATCACAAATTTGAACCCAGCATGGGTAACTTAGGAACTAAGTGAGACCCTGTCTCTACATAAAAATATAAAAATGGCCTGGGGATGTAGTACAGTATGAAAGTCCTAGGTTAAATCCAGAGGGGGTGGAGGGACACAATCTTTCCACTCACTAACAACCAATAGAGAGAAGTTAGCCCATTCCTCAGGGTTGGAATTCTTACAAAATATTCTGCAAATTTCAATTCAGCACTCAGTGTCCAGGTTAGTCACTTTTGTGGGGGTTTTTGGTGGACACGGTGACAAATCTCATTGGTTTGTATGTGTGTAATGCCTGAAAAATGCTGTGTCTGTCAATCATCTCCATTGCCCTTCAGACAATGCTCCCAAGCACAGCCCAGGGTAGAGCATTTCCACTGATGAATGAGGATAACCATGCAGCTGGTCTGTAGGTAGCAGCAGTGCACCCGGGGATGGGGCACCAGGGTCTACTATGCAGTGAGCAGCTCTGAGGACCAAGTGGCCTCACACTGACCCGCAGCAGAGGGAACCATAATATGCATACTAAAGGTTCAAAGTTTAGTTTTTATCCCAAGAATTAATTTCTGAGAAATGAAGAAATTCACAACAGTGTTTGAAGAAAACTGGGGTGAACTGAACCAACTTACTCAGGAAACAGATGTAATGAATTGAAATTGAATGCCTATGTTTTTTGGAAGAAGAACTATAAGAATGTATGTAGGGTTGAGCAGGTGTGCCCATCAGTGCCTGTCTTGGTTACTTTTCATTCATTGCTGAGACAAAACACCCGACACCCAAAATGAAGGAAGGAAAGGTTTATTTATCTTACAGTTTTTGGAGGTTTCAGTCCATAATCAGCTGGCTCCAAGGCAGAGTGGCATGGCACTGGGGCAACGCTTCAAGGCAGCAGCCGAGCAAAAACAGCCAGATTAAAAGGGGCAAGAGCAAGCCTCTTTTTCTCTCTTATATTGTACACAGGACACCCTCCTCATCCAGAGTGGCTGTAGCACTCACAAAATCTCTTTGCCTTCCTTTGCACAGGATGAGGATATTTACAAAGTAAGAACCCTGGCTCCTTGTTGAGTCTCTCAGTTAAACTTCAGGCTTTCTCAAATTGACACAATGAATAGGCAACTACTTGTGCTCTACATCCTAGAATGTAGAGCTGCTGAGTTACTTAATTAAGCTTCTAGACTTCTCAAGTTGACACAATGCCTTTTGAGTTTAGTATAATGTCTGTGCTTTCGAGAGGTAAACCAGAAAACTTTAATAATGTCCCTTCCTTTTAGAATAAAATCTTGCATTTTACCATGTCATATATGACCTGGCTACTGTCTCTTTTCCCATGCTTATTGACACAAATTCTTCCAGCAATTTAAATTTCTTGATGTAATTTAGCTGCATAATTTTCTGCTTCTGTCCTTTTGTTACAAAGGGCTCCTAAGGATTAAAGCCTGGTTTCTCACTCAGGTTTGAATGCTTTCCAACACATCTAGCTTTCTTGCTAAAGGAAATATGGTTACAATACATAACTAGTTTTAGAGGCTATCCTAAAAAGAATGGAACTGCTTCTTTGTACCGCCAGTACAAAGAAAAGGGGTCAGCCTCTTCCTTAAATTATGGAGCCATCTGCCCTACTTACCAACTCGCAAGAGAGACTGGCAGCCTGGTGTCACTGTGTGGCTTTTCCATTCATGTCTTATTGTGTTCCTGCTGAGGACTTCTGCTCCAAAGGTTGCTGTCAGCATTGCAGAGGGCTCTAGTCGATGGAAACATTATTTTTAGAAATGCTGTCTTCTCTTCATATGAAAAATAGTATGCCACAGTTCTCATCCTCCAAAAGCTTCTTGGGTAAATTTACACAGACATACTTTTTTTTTTAATTTATGCAGCCTGACTAGGACATTTTGCCATGGTTCTATAATTCCAGGGATTAAAGATAAACGAGATGCCTTATATGATATTTGGAGCTCTGTGGATATAAACTTCTATGTATAATAATGGCAGGAAAAAAAGGTGGGATTTAAAAATAAAACTGCCTATCAAGCAGGAAATAAATTTCCCTGAGTAATTTTTTCAGTCAAGTTATTAAGAGACACCCAAATTTTCATGTAAAAGGACCCCTGATCTGAGTGGGTGGTTTCCCTCACTGTTTTGGGTGTCTTTTCCACACACATTATGTCCTTTCCTCCAGGTTAATTAAGAAAGAAAGTGAGAAAAATGTGCATTTTCTCTGTGTGTTGGTACGGTAGAGTTTTCTAAGCTAAAAAGAATACCAAAAAGTTCAAGTAATCCCTGTCCTTTAGCAAGTCTGTTTTATTCTTTCTCTTCTTCAACTTCAACCACCAACTTTATCAACACTGTCTTTATCTGTTGCATCATCATCTTTAAACTAACATTTAGATTCACTGCTGGAACTCAAGGGCCTCCTCTTCACCTCTACTCCACTCCAAACATCCTATCTACTCAATGGCAGCAACGGAATTATGAGAGATTTGAGAAATCCACCTTCTTCCCGTGAGTTCATAATAAACTCACAATGTCACTCCCCAGTTTTGTTGTCCCTGCCACCCCTTCCCAGTTACTAGGACTTCTCACTGCTGCATTGGGCACTTTCAAAATTCACACAGCATACGGAAGCATCACAGTCCCCGCTAAGATAGTAGCATCCAAGATGCTCTTTTTGATACCTCCCATTTCTCCCTCTTGGAAAGGAACTGACAGCACTCGCCATCCTGTCTTTTCAAAATGGAGCACACACATTTTAGAAAGCTTGACTGCTGCCTGTTAGATTCTGCGCGTCCACTTCCTCTCCCCTAGAGAATGTGGCCACTGCACAATTCCTTCATAGCTGTGTCTCTTTTCATCTCTGTTCTTTTCTGAGAACCCTTACCATCTGCCCCTATTTTGCTCTGGGGGAGTGGGGGAATTAATATAAAAGTGTTTAAAACCACTGACTTTTGGGCGTTCTAGTTTTCAGTTTATAGAGATAAACTGAAGACACTTTATTGTTAATCTTGACTCATTTTGTAACTTTAACTTTCAGCTTTGCAGAAGACTGGATTACATAGAAAATACTTCTGTAAGCCTGTTTCTCACTTTCCAAGATTTCAATTCCAGTGTGCTTGAAATTCAGGGCACTCCTGTTGGAATTTGAGTTGTAAATATTTTAAAATATTTTCCAGCATAAACTTTTGATTTACTCTCTCTGAGACTTAGGAACCTGGGAGTCACATATTATCATCTTCAAATGAGAAAGCCAGAAAGAAATGCACTAAAAGTTTGCATGAAGTGTATGTACTAAAACACATCCTATGCCATGCATATTTCTACAAAGGTACAAAAGAGATTTAGAGTATTACCTTACAACAAAAGTAGAAGGGAAGCCCACAGACTTTCTATGAGAAATGTGTGAGAAATGAAATATAATAAGACAACCGACATTTCCAAATTTAAGATAGATAAAAACAATTAATATTCACATGCTAGACTATTACTGCTTTTTAGATTTAGTAGGCAAAAATGGGGAAATAATGGTTTTATTCTTGCTCATTCTGGTTGTTTGTTTCCATGTCAAAAATCACTTCTATATCTAGTGATTTTAAATGTCAATAGTTACAATATGTCCTATGGTTTTAAGGGATAGACATTTGGAACAAACCAGAGGAGTCAGTTTTGGTGAAGAGTATCTCAGGAAGATGTTGTCAGACAATGACAACGTCGGAGCTGGAACAGCAGCAGATTGGAATATACAGTGACTGGCCGTGTGTGTGTGTGTGTGTGTGTGTGCGTGCACACGTGTGTGTGTGTGTGTGTTATCAAGTAGTTCTAAAACTTTTCCAGTTTCTTTGGTCATGTAAGTTAACTGTGTTTCCTCAGAGCCCAGATAACCTCGGGGCAGTTGAACCACTTAAATGGCAGCTCAGAGCTCAGGATGAAAAGTTCTGGAAGTAGGGCAAAAGCATTTCCACACTAGCCTTGGCAGTCACGCTGATTCCAAGTTGAAAAGGATGGTATGAAGACTCCACTCTCTCAACAGGAGGAGGATCAAGTAATTTGTGGCTGTTTTAAAATCTCCACATTCCACACTGTAGCCAAAAGTTATTAATACTGTTTTTCACATTCAAAATACAGCTACTCTCTCCTAATAGTCCAGAAGTTAGAATTCATTACAGTATCCAACTCACTGTTGAAGTTCAAGATCTCATTATAGATGTGCACAAAGTTTCCTGGGTTTGTTTCTGCAGATACAGCTCTTCAGGTATGACTCTTCTCTATTTAATTATATAAAAACTAAAATGAAATGCTTTTTGTCTTTTCCACAACATATGCATGTTTCAAAATATTTTGTTGTGTATGATGAATATATTTCACTTTTATCAATCAAAAACAATTTTTAAAAGTAGGGCAAATTGTACAGACAAGGCAAATCAAAAGGAGGGGAAATGGGGCATACAAAGTTCTCTGGAGTGAGATATTTCTGAAACTCAGCTAGATACAGTTCTAGTTTCTTCCCTAGGACTGATTCTCTATTGTTCTTGCTTTCATCTTATGGGATCTTGGTTCCAACACTCAAGTCACCATCTTTTTCCAAAGAAGAAGAAGAAGAAGAGGGAGAAGAAGAAGAAGAAGAAGAAGAAGAAGAAGAAGAAGAAGAAGAAGAAGAAGAAGAAGAAGAAGAAGAAGAAGAAGAAGAAGAAGCTGTGTGACCAAGTGAATCCTTTTTCATATCATTTCCTGTTTGTAGAAGTTTGAGGATCCAAGTACTTTTTTTTCTGCATTTTGTATTGTCTTATCCACACTGATACAGTTTTTTATTTTAAAAATGATGCAGGATTTTAGTGTAACAATCTGCAGTTTATTCCATTAGCCAGAGAAAAACTCATAACCCTTTTTTGCAATAAAATCTTCTCTACTGTAAAGTGCCAGTCAGGCTTCTATGGGAAAACACTCTTAAGATTCTTACAGAGTCACATTTTGTGGAGATGGGAAGGGGTTCTGGGGATGAGGGAAGAGACAGGAGACAATGGAGGAGAAAGGAAAGAGAAAAAGATCAAGATTTGCGATATATATGTACAAACTCCCCAAGATGATTATTACTATATATCACAAAAGTACACTAATAAAAAATATTCTTATAGATATCACTATTTAATAGGGAAAGTCCATTTCAATGTTTAATAGTAAAGGTAAGCTCTTAAACTCTTTAAAGCCCTCTTTGCTGTTTAAAAGGGTTAATGTGGCATCAAACTTAATTTTTTCAAGAAATCTGAATGTGTCGATCCCAGATTTCCTGTTTTCTCTGAGCCATTTTAGGGCAAAGCATTAAGTACTGTACTATAGTTGAGTATTGTATTATTTAATTTTTATCAACTAGGAGGTCTAAGAATGAGAAATAATGTATTTTATACCCCAGACATCCCTGGGTCCTTTATTTTTCCTTTAAATTTAGGTTGCAAACTGAATAATTCCTTTTGTAGTTCATCTGGACCTGATCATACATGGTTAAAAGAAAAAAAAATATTACAGGTCCAGCACCTCCTTAGCCAGAGTCACTGGTTTATACAGTACATTTCCTATTTCCACCATTACCACAAATAAAACTAAACATTCTGCCACCACATGAAATGAATCTCCTTTTCTCCACCTTCAACGGTATTTTCTCCATTTCCTTTAAGCTTTCTCTAATCATCTCATTGAGGCCCATTCAGCACCCACAAACTGTTGCCTTTTTCCTCCTTCTGTCCACCAAATGAGCCCAAAGTCAATCTCACCTGTTTTAGCTCTCTGTGTTACAGGTACACTTTGTATCCACTTATGACATTGTATTGTGACTTTCTGATGAAACATGAAAATGAACTCAACATGTCATAGAGCAATCAATCACACTGTTATGTCCCACAATTTGTGTGGCTCAGTCACTCCAGGGCATGGTAGTTTACTTCTGCATTGGCACTTGGACAGTGGCTGGAGCACTCTGAGCCTGTGCGCCCTTTCTTATGGAATTATTGGGCTCCTCTGTGCAGTCTTTCTGCATTCGATACGTAGAACTTCCTCCAAGTGTGGCAGCCCCGGAACCCTGCTACTGGTGTTCCAGTGAGCAAATGAATGGCTTTATTTCTTTTTATGACCACCTAGCCTCAGATGTCTCCTCCAATTACACTGAGTCCTCTAAAATTGAATGGTTAGGAGTACAGATACTACTCCTCAAAAAGTTGGGCTTATGTTTTAAAATTTCCTCAATAACTTTAACTGACTTTGATCGTACTTTCTTAATGTGGTCTTAAGTTTCTCAATTATGGGACCTCCTACAGAGATGATTTCATGAATTCAATTCTCACCTTCAATGAAAGGACTACAGTAGCAATTTAATAGCTCTATCATGGATTTCCAAGCATCAGCTCATGTAGCATTAGTGAATTTTAACCATCTCACCTTTGGCCTCCTTGGTGTTTTGAAACTATTTAGTCTAGACACAAATGATCCCATTTTTCTATACATGAAGTTTTTTCTCTGCTCTGCTCAATTAGTTCTGATTTCCAACCATTACCTATTGAAAAACAAGCTATTTAAAATAAATTACACTAAATGATATGGCTTCTGAATAGGCAACCCTGACCTTCTGCTTTGAAGAGCTCTTCCATTACACAATTAACATCTTTGTCCCCATAAAGGGCTTCCGTTTAAAGACATTTCATTCTGTCACTCAGCACAAATATCTCATTGGAGTCCTTATAGCAAGTGAAAGAGGAAATTGTATCTGCTTAATATTAACAGTCTATAAATCCAATTCTGATGATCTCTTTTTGCATTTCTGCCTAAGGGAGTACACAAAATCAACATGCATATGCACACATTCATAACAACAGTAGGTCACAGAGGCAAAACTTTGGTTTTGTGCTTTAATCATTGTTATTATAAAAGTTGTCCAGGCTTTAGGCTTCTATATGAAAAACAGACATTAAGTAGTTGAAGTACAGTTTAGTTCTTAAGAATAGTATTTACTTGACACGCTTTGCATGAAACATGTACATTACAACTAAATTTCACTATCCATCATCCACCAGGAACATCTGTGCTATGAGAGCAGGCATATGGTGAACAAATTTAAAATGAAGATTTTTGCCTTGACTTTTACTCTCTTAATGAGCACACACTTTAATATCCAGTTGATAACCTAATGTGATTGATCAGAAGTAGACCTGCTAATATATTAAATGGGTGACTGAAGTCTTCCATGACTCTTCCTCTTCCACGCTCTAAAATATGGGGGCAAAATCCAGTTAAAATCAGAAGAACTGGAATTTTGAAACATCTTTATCATTCAAAAGATAGCAGAGTCTGAAACACACTTAGCTCTTCCTTATCAAATTCTTTTCACACAGCTCACAGTATTGTATACTTCAGCCTCTGATCATAATATTCTATATTATCAGACAGTATATACTGCAAATAATACTGTATAAATAATAAATTAATTGCTTTTACCACCTTTCCCTACCCTCTCAATCCTATTTGTTGACTGGAGTACCACTTGACTCAGTTGTCATTAGTTCTTACTTTAAGAGCAGATCAGTGAAGCACTCAGCTACATTAAAACACATCTAAAAAGAAATAAATTTTCTTTCTGGAATATTAGAAAAGAACTGATCAGAAGGCAGGTGCTTGCTTTCTTCTTCCAAAATGTTACAAGGTACTGTATGTTCAGGCTATGATCTCATTCATTCATTCATGCATTTAATAATTAGCATAAATCCTGTGACATGTAGACAGGCCCTTCTGCACACGTATTTATCTTGGTTTTCAGTAAGCACAAGATCTCAAGTCTTCCTTTCAGGGCAAGTCAGGGTTCACACAACATTTCTATCATGATTGGTTTCCAGAAAATTCTGAAAGAAAAACTCAAGAAAAATTATTTTTTTTACTATCAGAAATCAAAAAATGACTGCAGTTAATTTATAGAAGAAATTTTGGTTAAAAAATATACTTTCAGTGTAATAATCTTTTTCATTCTAGATACTTCAGTAGGTTCCTATTGTATTCCTTTTTCCTAAAAATCTTTAATATTATTTACGTGTGTCAAAAACTTGCTCAGTGAACTTGTTTAAAAGTCTTGAACACAACTTTAGTCTTTTAGTGTTTCAATTAAAGTGATAATTACATTAACTCTTAGAGCCAAGTTCTCCAATGACATTAGTTTCTGTATAAAAATTTTCCTGTATAAAAATACTTCCTTTCGCATACACAAAATTAAAGTCTTCATTTGTATGTTTTATTCTTCAGAACTTTGAACATGAGATTTGTCTATTGACCTTCACAAAGGAATAGGGAAGATATATAAAATATGTATTCCTATTTTAGAAATTGTGGCATATTCAAATTTATTTCATCAGAAAGTATTCAAATAAGGGTTATATCATAGAAGGAGAACTACTTTGAGGAATGTGGAATGAATAATTTATGATGGGCTTTAGACCTTATGCAACTTGGAGAGCCATTGGAACAATTTATACAAGCTGTTGCTTCTGTACCTATCATTGAGCCTGTTCGGTCAGCCAGATTGCCAGTCAGAAAGAAAAACTGGATGTGGATGAGACCAAATGCAAACTAGAATCTGCAAGGATGGGTCAAAACATAAAGGACAACTGGAAGCAATGAGACAAATTGGAACTTGTATCGGGCTCTTACTTTGACCAACACCAGTGCAATGAATATGCATGAGAAGCTGGTGCCTTCACCCTGGAGTAGAGGGTGTACCTGTACACAAGCTGAGCTGCTTGGTATCCTGTGTCAGCAATCAGGGCTTCTGCTCTGAACCTTCCAAATCTTGTGCAAAATATTCTCCAGCACCTACGAAAACTCAGAAGCATGTAAGTTCTAGGAAGTACGTCTCAGCTAAGTTTGCCTAGTGTAGAGCTAGCACAGAGAAATACATGGTAAAATCCAAGTCCCTGACTGAATCATGGTCTGATGCCCAGCATTGGCTACAGAGGGAGAGAAACCCAGAAGACAGTTAAGAAAAAATGCAATCCACATGAGACATGATGACTTTCTATAGTGATGAAATGATAAAGTCAACCACCTGTGTTTACCAAGCAGTAAGGATCTTGTAATTTGGTTTATTCAGAAGGCACATTTCAATTAATCCTTACTTTGACCTTCACTACCATTCATTATTTATGCTATTGTTTCAACCAACTACTTTCTTTAGGCAGTTCTTAGTATGTAAATACAATCTTGAATATAGTCAGGCAGACTATATTAATCATCAAATGGCCATCATTTGCTTTGCTTTAGTGAAAGTGATTATATCCCCACATTGAGCCACTGGACCTTTGACCCTATGAAAAGCCAGTCCTTGGTCAGGGAATACTGTACCATTAAATGTGCAGGGCTTTTGGTCCCTCACATTTATGAATTATTGAGCTCATAAGCAAGACAATAGATGAAAAATTTGATTTTCTAAATCTTTAGAAAATAATGCATTACACCATTTTCTCTCTCTCTGTCTCTCTGTCTCTCTGTTTCTCTCTGTCTGTCTGTCTCTTTCTCTCTCTCTCTCTCTCTCTCTCTCTCTCTCTCTCTCCCTCTCTCTTCTCTCTGTCTCCCTCTCTCCAAGAAACATATCTCTTCTCCTGGTTTCTTCCCACATCCCAATTAATTGAAAACTGAGCCTTAAAAAGCCACAGCAGAGTCTAAAGTTGCACATTGCATCACCTCTTGGCTGCAGCAGAGGATACAGGAGCTACAAATGACTGCCTGTCATGGGGGATAAAGGAAATTTGCGTCAAGCAATTTTAGAGAAGTCAACGGGATAGGGAAAAAGCAAAATCATCAGGCTTGCAGAGAAATAAGGAAAATTCAGAAGAAGGAATTAGAGCAGATGAAGAAATAAGAATAAAAGTAAAAATGAAAGACATGCCCCAAAATCTTTCAAGCTGGTTTCATTTTTGGTTGTGGACAAGGAGAGTCCTTTCGCTGTGAACTTCTGGAACAGCCATGTGGGCTCATGTGGAGAAAGCTGGACGACAACCAAACAGAAAGAGTGGCAATTTCTATACAAAGCCTCTGGTTTAAAGTAGAGAGCAAATCGGAGCCAAAACTCAGAGACTGAAAAATAAGGACTAAAGCTTTGTAGCTCCCTCTAATGCACAACTGGACTTCCAAGATCTTTCCAGATGTACCCACCGGAACCACAAGGAGTCCATCCTTTCCTTCTGTGTTGGGACCCAGACCATTCTCACCCACCAAGACCACAGGTAGTTTGTCCTCCTCTACCGTTGCAGTGTTGAGATCATTCTAAAATTAAAAAGTACTCAGTGCAGAAATGTGATAACTGCAGTTTCTTTTCCACCATTCCTGGTAGTACTTAATAAGAGAACAAACAGGCAAGTCTATTCCTCAAGAAGTCTTTTCCTAGTCAAGCACAATGCTTCATGTTTGCTGGCAAAGAGCAGAAGAGCCATGCTATGAATACAATATGAAGTCTAGCACCAGAGCTTCCAGCTGGGATAGTATTACTTTCAGAATACCTGGGTACAACGGCTTATGCCTCGAATCCCAGCACTCGGGACACTGAATCAGGAGGATTGCCATGAGTTCTAGACCTGCCTGGTCTATGTAGTGAGTTCAAAGACAACCTGAATTACATATCAAGACCCTGTCTCACAAAGACAAACAAACAAACAAGCAAACAAACAACAAAGAATACAGAATACTTCTATTTTTTAAGTGTTAACCTAAAATTTTCTTTTCACTCAACTTTTTAATTTCTTTTTCTGGGAAAAAAAAAAAGGTAGGTACAAAAAAGAAAAAAAATCAGAGCTGAAGATTTAGTTCAGTGGTCTAAGCACCTGCCTGGCAGGCGAGAGGTTGTAAGTTTGATCCCCGGTACCAAAAAATAAAACAACCAAGCCAAAAAAAAAAAAAAAAAAATCAGAGCCTCCTAGAAATTTTTGTCAGACATTAGAGAAAATATGGAAAATTCCTTTATAGGAAAGGAAAAGTTAAATTTACTTTGAAACCACTGAAACATGACCTGAGGATTCTGAAAAGACTGAACTGGCAGGTAGACTGAACAGCGTCCGTTTATAAGGAGATAGAAAAGCGAAAAGAACACACAACAAGAGAAAAAAAGGTAAGCTGGTCCAGATTGGTTCTTTAATCATTGGCAAAGGAGTGACAGGCTGTGTGATAGATTTCACTTGAATTTTCGCCTGTTCTTTCCAGAATCCTTTGCCTACTCTTTAGGGAGAGAAAAGGGCATAAATAAATTTCATGATGATTTAAGACCCTTTTATCACCATGTGACATAAAAGGGTTTGGGAGGCTAACACCTTTGTCACAGATTTTCTGAAGATGTGACTTCATGTATTCTTTCAGCACTTCTGTGATGGTACCAGGTAGAAGGCGGTACCTTCCAGAAACATGACAACATCTAGGAGCAGACTCCTATTTGTGCATACCTGAAGAATTCTCCCTGGAGATACACCAAATGCTTTATTTTAAGGAGAGAGAAGTATATATTTTCAAAGTGGCAGGACATCTTGCATCAGAAACTGTGAGCAAGTAACAATTAAATTTGAGTCATTACTGTACATGCCACTCTTTACCCACCCAAATGAGATTTGAGATATTTTGTCTTAATGTAACAAATAGCTACAGACCAGGTGGCTTAAAACAACAAGAATGTAACTTTCACAGTTCTGGAAACTAGAAGTCCAAAATCAAGATGCTGGCTGAATTGGAGAGGAAATTTAATCCAAGCCTCTCTCCTAGTTTCTTGTCATTGCTAGCCATTAATGGCATTTGCTGGCTTATGAACACATCACTTCAGTCCTGGACTGTGTGTCCAGGTGGCATTCCCCTCTCTGTGCAATGCTCTGTGTATCTCCTCTCTTATTCCAAGGACACCAATGCAAGTGTCCTAATAAGTATAATCTCAGCTTAACTAATTATGTTCCCAAAAATCCTAGTTGTGAGTAAAATTGCATCCTGAGGTCCTGGTGGCATGAATTTTGACTGGAAGCCATTCAGTTCACTACAGAAGCACAGAACTGCTAGATTTTTCTCATAATTATTTTTAAAATGTCCCATTTTCTCTTGTCCCCACTCTCCCTTCCTCCCTTGAAAACAACAACAATGACAACAACAACAACAACAACAACAACAAAAAACCCAACATGACTGATGTCTGGTTGATATGTGCAGAGTAAAAGTGAATTTGGACTCAGTCATCTGTGCATTATGGACAATGACTTGTATTTCCAACTCTGTCAGAATGTTTATACATTTGAAAATCATAACTCAAGCAGCAACTCTGAGTCCTCTGAGGGAATAAATGTGCATTTCAAGTCACAGCTGAAACAAAAACTAGTCAAATCCATCATCGTATTTTCATCCAACACATAGATTTCTTGTAGGAAATTCTACTTTTTCTTATACTAAATGACATTTGTCTTGGTCTCCATTAAGAAACCCAGAATATCTTTTATGTACCGTTCTATTATTATGCTTAATTTTGAATGATTCTTGATAAGTCAGTTTATTAAAAGACAAAGAATAAAGGTTATCTTAGACTTCAGAAGAGGTGTCCAGAGGAGCTGCATACATCGATGATTTGGAAGAAAAATGACTAGAGAAATTCAATCAAAACAAAATAAAAGATAGCAAGAGAACATGATATTCCAAAATGCCTGCTTAGTTTTACAGTCCAATCTGAGATAAAAGGTGAAACCCATATACTACAAATTTATACTTCAGATCCTTCGAATCATCTTGCACTCCAGCTTTAAAGGAAAGGGCAGGGGACGAAAGCCTTCTTTCCAATATTTCCCTGGGCAGTATGAGTAATCTTCTGCTTGTCATAACCTTGAGCTACTTTGTATTAGTCATGTCTATGCTCTGTACTGCTATCAATTTCTTTTCATATTATTGATCAGAAACTAAAATTGCCTGGGTTTGTTACTGGAACAAAGAAGATGTTAGTAGTTTTGAATAAGGATGGCTTTAAATATTTTATTTGCTAGCGTGGACTCATAAATCCTCCAGTTAACATTTTTTGAAAAAACCTCGGAAAACAGGGGAAAGTCTTAAATAAAAGATGACTGGTGAGGTCATTTTTCATTTCTTGAATATACATTTTCCTCTCTAATAAACTAAAGTTTCTGAGGCCAAAAAATATGCCTTATCTATATTTGGGGTCAAATTTTGGTATCCTGCATAACATTGTTGGGTACTTGTGAAATGAAATCGAAAATCATATTTAGATCATATACTATTTTCACAAACAGGATACCTTTCACAAACAGGATGTCTTATTTCTGTCCCAAAGAGAAAATTAGACTACTTTCCTGGCCTCCTCAGGAGAACATTGGTGGAACATAACCCTGAGAAAGCCCACCCTTCCTTTATCCTGAGCCCTCTTCAGCAGTAACTCACTTCTGTGCCTAGATCTACTTCAAAGTATCTGCTTCCAGGTGGGCAGACTCTTAGGCTGGAACTCGGTACTCCACTCTACAAAACTGAAGCTCTTTATTGACTCTATTGGAGCTTTAAGGAGACAAGGGAGGAAAGGAGAGTGGGGACAAGAGAAAGTGGGACATTTTTAAAATAATTATGAGAAAAATCTAGCAGTGCTCTGTTTCTACTCTTCTTTTTCACTTCTACCATTGGCATAATTATTATACATTTAATTATATTGTAACTTGAAAAAAATCTAGCTATGTCTAATCATTTGAAGAATTACCATCAATTGACTACTGTATTTTTAATACCATTGAGAAAAATAGGAATTTGTTTAGTGGATTGAAAGAAAACTTATACTGACAGTTTCCTTTCTCTTCTACTCACACACCTGAAAACTAGAATTCAGCGTTTATCTCTCATTTTCTGTCATACAAAGCAAAATGAATAAAAGGAAGAAGAAATACTCTAAACAACATTCTCCTATTATCAGCAAGTTATGCTTTTGCTTATGCTGAAAACCAGCATCACCAGACCAAGAACTTGATGCTCCTGGCTGGTGAAGGGAATATCAGTTTTAACACAATGGTGTCTGATTTTTGTGTCCTCTCTTCTTTCAGCCCCTCAGGAAGTGAATTCTTGGAATTCGATGATAATCTTGACCTTAGATCTGATCCTGTAATTTAGAGCCTTCAGAGGAATTTTGCTGTGTTCTGAGATTATTTCACACTTTTAAAAATAAAATGTATATAAGAGTACTCCAGAATTTGCAATATTTCTGAAGCTCCTGGAGACAATAGTACTTTAGGCCCATAGCATTAAATGCATTGCTTCTATAAGCTCACATTCAAATAAACTTTTATATTACAAAACTGACTCTCCTAAAAGCAAAATAATAATAATAACTATACCTATAGTTGAATTTCTTATTACTCCTGTATTTTCAGAGAACTATGATTAGGCTTATTAAGTCTAATATAACAATTACAAGAAATTATAACAGTTTCCATTACAATTATTGGCAGGGTTATGGTTTTGGCAGGGTTATAATAGTTCAAGTTAAGCTCATCCTTATAAAAACTGCATGCTTCATAAGAACACAGAATTGACTAGAATTGCCACTTTTAATGGGAATATGATGGAAAGTTTATATCATCTAATGCAATATTATTACCATTAATGAGCTCCAGTTTTATATGAGGACAAATAAATGCAAAACAAAGGAAACAAGAAACCTACAGGGACAACCCACATTTCCCTTGAACTTCCTAGTCACTCATTCAGATGGTAAAATACATGAGCAACTTATTTGGAGAGTAAGATTGTTCTCCATGTACCACTTCATAGTGATTGCTCACTAACATTTAAGATTTAGTTTTTGATTTGAGCTTGAGGGAAATGTGGACAACTGGAAAGACTCAGGGCAGTGGAAGGAAGTAGATTATCTTTGAAATTGTGTGCCATGGCCTTCATCGTGTAGTATTTAGACTTCATTGATATTCTGACAATGAATCTTTTCAGTAATGCCTCCAAATACTGACAAAATCTTCTGGATTGTAGGTCGAGGAGAAATCACTGCACTGATTATAACAACAAGTAACTGTTAATTTGAAAAGATTTTTAAAAGATACTAAGGAATCCCATGACTTAAGTGCCTTTCGAGAGATCACCTGACCCATCTCAAAGCATGCAGCACCATTACAGGTCTACATGTACCATGCTTTTGAAAGTGGATATTCCAATAATAATCCTGATTTCTCAATGCAATATTCAATGCAATATGGAAAATTATTTCTCCCAATCAAGAATCTACAGGCCTAAATGAAACTTCTTTTGCTTTTATATTGTTATTCATAATGAAGAGATAACTCTAACAAGGACTGTAGCAAGATTTGGCTCTTCCATCTCCAGTGAAAATAAATGCATGAATACATTTGAAAGTAACTCTGGAGAAAATAGCTCTTGAAACCAGAGTGCTTCATTCTGTTATTCATCCCCACGCCATCCACACCCACCAATTTTCCTGCTCCAACTTTTATTATGAGCAGAGTGACCACATGAGGAATCTAGTTCAGGACAGAAAGTCCATCTTTACACAGATCTGAGAGATAAATACTCATTTCTCTTAGTACTCACCCTTCTGACTAGGTTCACATTTTCTTTCTGGATAACTTTTTGAAGGAAGGAGAATAATTGATATTCTTGCCATTATCAAGAATAATAGCAGGTTCCTTGGCCCTAAACTTTACTTACGATTTTAAACTGCAACTTCTGTTCTATTTTCCTACATTTTAAAATTTCTATTTCAAAATTTATTCACAGTTCTTTTTCCTTGTGAAGTAAAATTTACATACTTTGAAATGCACACATCTTAAGGTATAAATCTAGGCATTTTGCATAATGATATACACACATGTAACTCATATCCTTTTAAAAATTAGAACACTTTCTTGATCTCAGAAAATCTCTCATGTGCTTTTATATAATTTCTCCTTACCAAAACATCAATTACCTTTTTTTAAGTGTCGTACCATAGATTAGCCTTGCCTGTTCTAGGATGTCATATAAATGGAATAACACAGAAAGTATAATCTTCATGCCTGACTTCTTATTCTTCAGATAATGCCTCTGAGATTTTTGTACATTGTTATATGACTTTTTATATATTAAGACATGTTCCACTTTTTAATTGCATGAAAAGGTGCAAAAATTTAAATTTTGGTTCAGCATTTCTTATTATTCTTCTATAGTTCCCCCTTTCAGTATTTTGCCTAAGAAATGTTGACCAATCCTAGGTACAAAGATATCCTCAATTTCTTTTCTGCAAGTAGTATAATATTAGTTTTTACTTTAGGCTCACAACTTCTTTAAAACTTTTTTTATATAGTTAAACATAAACAATTGAGATTTATTTTCTTTTCAGTTTTCCTATATATATTAAAAGGTACTTGTGCAAAATGGTTGCATGTTTGTTAAATTGCCTCACTGAATTTTTCTAATGAATTTATCAAAAATCAGTTGGTACAACTCAAATGTCCTAGACACAAGAAGAAAGAAGTCTGAAAGGTGAAAATATTATTGTGGACAGCCTGATGATGTGTCCATTGAGGCAGAGTTAGGTAAATTCCATATCTTATGCATTGCATGCAATACTAGGATAAACAAAGGAGTACAAAAATCTTTCTGACATACTGAGTTAATTTGTTTTGCATATACATGCACAGTAATTCATTGAGCAGTTTGTTCTTAGTATTGTTTTGGTTTGTTGTCATTGAGGAACTTTCTTACAATTTTCTAGAGTGGATTGACTGATTTACACTCCCACCAGCGGTGTGGCAAGGGACTTGTTTCTCCATATCCTCATCAACATTTACTGTCTTCTTTCAGAGTGCAGCAACTGTAACAGGTAAGAAGAAACAGCTCATTCAGTTTTAATTTGAATTTCCCTGATGATTGGTGAAACTGAGAAGTTTTTCTCATATACCTGTTAGCCATTTGTATGTTTTCTTTTAATATACTTCTATTCAGGACCTTTGTCCATATATCTAATGCAGTAAGTTGTTTTCTTGCCGTTAAATTTTTTAAATTCCTTACATATTTCAAATATTAACTGCCAATCAAATGTATTGTTTGCATATATTTTCTATCATTTATAGGTTACCTATTCACTATTGTACTTGTTTCATTTTGTATACATAAAATTTTTAGTTTGATGTAATCTCATTTGTTTTGCATTTTGTTGCTTTTGCCATGGTTGTGAAGATTTTCATCTATATTGTCTTCTATTTCTTCTAGTAGTTTCATAATTTTCTGTCTTATATTTAAATCTTTAAGCCATTAAAAGTTGATAACGGCATAATTTCATTCTTTTGCATGTGAGCATACAGGTTTCTCAACATCAGTTTTGTTTTTTTTTTTTTTTTGAGATAGTACTCTCCTCATTGTATGTTCTTGACAAGTTAGTTGAAAATTACTTGGTTGTAATATACATATATATTTATAATTATATATATTTGTGTATATATATTTTTCTGAGTGCTCTATGCTGTTTCATTAGTTTATGTGTCTAATTTTAATTAATACCATACTACTTTGGACACTGTAGTTTTAGTGTATTTTGAAGTCAGATGGTGTGATGTTTCCAGCTTTTTTGCTCAAGGTTACTTTCATTATGGGAATTTTTTGTGGTTCCATATGGATTTTTGTGGTTTTTCTCTGTTTGGGAAGAATATTATTACTATTTTGATAGGGATAACATTGAATCTATAGATCACTTTGGGTAGTAAGGATGTTTTATCAATATTAATTTGTCAAATCCATGAATAGTCATTTATTTGGATATTAAATTTCTTTGATCAATATGCTTTAAATTTTGTATATAAATCTTTCACCATCTTAGTTGAATTTATTCCTAAGTTTTAGACTTTATAGTTATTATAAATGGGGTTGTTTCATCAAATTCTTTTATGTGTAGTTTCCTGTCAGTGTACAGAAGCACTACTGATTTTATATGTTGATTTTATATTCTGCAACTTTACTGAATTTCTTTATTAGTTCTAACAGTTTTGGAGCGTAATGTTTAGAACTTTCTACATATAAAATCATGTTTTCTGCAAACAGAGACAATTTCATAATTTAGAGTCTTTATCTTCTTGCTCTGACTCAAATCTCCAGGGCTACATTGAATCTAATTGGTGATAATAGGCACCTTTTCCTATTCTGGATCTTGTAGGAGACACTCTCAAATTTCTTTCTTGTGTATGATATTAGTTATTGATTGATCATCCATACAACTTTCATTGTAGGGAGGTACATTTCATCTATGCCTAACTCTTGAGGGTTTTTAATTATGAAAGGATGTTGAATTTTGTCAAATTTTTTTCTGTATTTATTCAATATAGAATTGTATAGCCTTTGTTGTTTATTTTGTTAATATGACATATCACATTTATTAATTTATATATGCTGAACCATTCTTGCATCACTGGGATGAATTATGGGAAAGAGTTTTTATAATGTGTGGCTAAATTTGTTACCTCTTTCTGTTGAATTGTTCCCTTTAGTAATATAGAGTAACCAGCCTTGTCTCTTCTAACCAGTTTTAGCTCAAATTTTTGTTTCATTTTGTTTTGTTTTGTATTGTTTTGTTTGATGGAAAATAAAACTACTACCACTTCTAGTTTTCAGGGTCCTACTTCATAGAATATTTATTTCACCTTTTGCTTTTTAAGTCTATGGACTTCTTCTTTGATTAGATGAGTTTCCTGAATTCAGCAGGTCATTCATTGGATTCGGTTGTTCCTGAAAGTTATTATTCTCATCGCTGTGGAGGGTTTTGTTGCTGTAGTTCACTTTAAAATTTTTTGCCCTTTTCATTTGACTACTCACCTTGTTTATTTATTCTATCAGACTTTTTTGCCTTTGCTGTCTTCATTGTTTCTGGCTAGGACATTCTTGAGCATTTTATGGAGTCCTGGTTTGGTATTCATGAATCTATTCAGTTTGCCACCTTAAGGCCTATTTCTCCATCAATTTAAAAAGATGGTTTTGAAGAATATATTGGTCTGGGTCAAAATTTGTTTTCTTTAAGATGTGAAACACTTCAACCTCTCCTAGCCCTTAATGCTTGTGTTAAGAAGTCAGCTATAATCCTAATAGGTTTACTTCTATAAATGATTTTTTTGCTTTTATTCTGACAGATTTTAAGATTCTTTTTGAAGGACATCTGAAATGTTGAAAATTTTTTTCACAGGAAGGTTTCATTGTAGGTATCTGGCATTCTGTAATACTTGCTGAACCCTTTCCTTATGCTTAGAGCATTTTCTGTTATGATTTCTGTAAACACAATTGTTTTGTCATGTGTGCTGTCTTCTAATTTCTCTGTAACTCTAATTAGCCTTAGGTTGGTTTTCTTAGCTTCATCTAGTAGCTATTTGATGTCTTTTTCTTTCTCTCTTACTGTTTTCAAGGTTTCTCTGTGTATATTGCCATGTATTACTATTTTGTCCTCCATTTCTTTTTTTTTTTTTTTTCAGCACTGGGGATCGAACTCACAGCCTCATGCCGGCCAGAAAGGTGCTTAAGCCACGGAACCAAATTCCCAGGCCTAGTTTTTTGAGGCAAGGTCGCACTATGTAGCTCAGGCCAGCCTTGCACTCGCATCGTAGCCCAAACTGGCCTCAAACTCACAACACTCCACCTTCCTCAGCCTTGTGAGTGCTGGGATTAAAGGCGTGAGCCACCACGCCCGACTTTGTCCACCATTTCCAAAGTTCTATTTGGGTTCTGAAGCCCACATTGGCCATCTCTGTTGTGTATGAATTCTACAGAATTCTGTCTGAAATTTAAGTTTGAAAGTTTTTTGTGGAGTCCATGTTTTGGTTAATTTGTCATTTATGTTTTAAATTGTTTTGGTCAGCTCTTTCCATTTTTTGTTTCTTCCTTAACCATATTGGTCATCTTTCATGTTAGCGTGCACTATTTTGGGTTATGTCACCTTTGAACTCACTGAATTTTTTAGTTTCTCTTTAATCATTTCATACAGCTTAGCTATCTGATATTTGTTTTCCTTGCCATTCATTTCCTTAGGCCTGCTTTTGCCTTTGGGAAAGTGGATAGTCTTTGGAGACATTCTGTTGTCTTGATTTTTTTCATGTTTCTTTCTCTTTTTATCTCTGTCTCTCTCTCTGTCTCTGTTTCTGTCTCTCTCTCTCTCTCTCTGCACTTTGAGACTTGAAGTCACATAGAATGAAGAGAGTTTGTTGTTAGTATGAATGTCTCTTTAGTTAAATTCTAATGGTATGTTCTTGGCTTTATTTGTCAAGAGATATTTTTACTTTTTCGATGTATCTGGGTTGGACTCTGTCACTAAGAAGTAAGGAGAAAATTTCCACTGGTGTTAACAGAATCAGTAATTCCGACCTTACATCAGTAATTCCGACCTTACAGCTGAATTGTAAACTTGCCTTTACAATTTCACCCTTTATCAGTACCCATCGCAGTGTATACTATACTGTTACTGGTCATTAGCTGTGATGTGGCAGGAGAACAGAACGGAAGATGAAAAAGAAGGGAAAGGGAGTAACCCAGTAGGAGGAGAGGAAGATAGGAACAATATTAATAGGTAAAAAAATATACAGATGGTTGTCTGTTGCAGGTATTTTGTAGTTAAAGTGTTAGTGTTGAAGAGTTTTAAGGAAGTATTTCTGGGTGCAGAGAAAGGGAGGTATAACTAAGCTGTGAAACTGTTAGAGCCCGTTGCTGTATTTGTATTTAATGTTGCTTGAATCCTTTAAGCAAAATCCTATTAAGGCTTATCCTAACATTAGCATGCACAGTATCATTCCAAATGGAAATATTTGTCTATTCTTATTCTCAAGTGACAAATACTGGCAATTGCTGTATGCATATACTTCACATGAAAGGTAAAAAAGAGATAAGGGGTACAGGCAAAATAAGGAAGAGCTAAGAGAATAGAAAAGGGAGAAAAGATGACTCAAAAGAGAAAAGAACAGGAAAGAAAAGCCGGGAGAGTAGAATAAAGGGAAAAAATTTTGAAGAAAAAAAATTGAAAGCAGAAAAAACTAAAAAATAAATTGATACAGAAGCAACAACTGAAGAAAAGATAAAAGGAAAAAAAAGGCTTAAAGAAAGATCCCAATCAGACACACTAGCGAGAAAACATAAACAATCGCCGTGTGGCTGCTGTGTCATACAGCCAGTGCCCTCCCTGCTTAGGTGAAGTCCACTTGCAAGCAGCAATTTCCCCCACATGGGCCCCACCTCACTGCCCCCAGGCTGTCTGACTGCTGCCCAGAGCTGATGAGGACTGGCAGTTTCTTTTGGGCACCTCCTTACTGCAAGATGTATTTTGGATGTCGGTAACTTAAGTCTTTTGACTCCATTCCAAGATCCAACCACCTCACTTAATTTGGGAAGAGGAGGATGTGGAATAATTTGCCTAAAAACAATCACTTGGTGCCAATGTCCTCTCACTTCTTTCCCACATTTGTCTCTGTGTTCTCCCTCCATAGCAGCTCCATAGGAGCTTTGCTCTTTGTATATTCCAGAAGTTCTTGCCCTAGTCAGTCACCTCTGTGTTTTGAACTAAGGTGGGAAATCATCCTTGACTCAAGATCTTTCTTTTTTCAGCCTGGTAAACCTTGTGCAGCCCCCAGGCTTAGTTAAGAGTTGCTTTCCCATGTGGCACAGTGGTCAGCGATTAGGATTTCCCGCTCATTCATATCCTTTTGGTCCTTGAGAGAAACAGTGTCTTATTTCTTTCTGGTTGCTGGGACAAAATACCCAATAACCACAGTTTAAAGGCAGAATGGTTTATTTTAGCTCACAGCTTATAGAAGTTTTGGTTCATAGTTAACTGGCTCTGAGGAAGGCCAGCATGGCTGAAGGATATTGTAGAGGAGAAACAGTCCATGGCAGGGCAGGCAGGAGGCAGGAGGCTTGCTTCTTTTTCTCCTTTTATTCTATCCAGGCTGCAAACTTATTGCATGGTGCTGCCCACAACCAGGTTGGGCTTCCCTCTTCAGTAAGCCCATCTCCCATACCCAGAACTATGTTAAATTAATCAGCGAACTAACCTAGTATCACACACCCATAATTTGACATCACACATTCATGATTTAGTCACTCCCAAAAGCCCCACCTATACATGAAGCTTTGAGGGAATGTCTTGACACAAACCATAGCAAAAAGAGAAACACCCCCTGTGGACCAACCATTGCACTCTCTTTTCCTCCCCTGTGTCTCCAGGGATGTGATCCATAGGTGCCTGCCTGCGAGTTAGGCACCATCCTTGTTCATGTTAGTGAGCCTCTCTACCTAGAACAGGGACTTCCCTTGCTGGTGGTGGTAGTGGTTAAGATGCCACAGGGAAGCAGTGTTCCTTAGTGTTTGGAATGATGATGGGAGGGGAGAAAGAGCCCATTTCCCTTTTTCATGACTGCTCCTGGCTTCTATGAAGCTCCAGCTGTGGTTTCCTTCCACACTCGGATTCCACTCCCAGATGGAAGGAGGGCATGTAGGGTGGCTGCTCCAGGACTCTGGCTTCTGAAGGCTGTTAGAGCTGCTTCCAAAATGGTGGCTCCCCAGTAAGGGGTACAGGGGGAGGCATGGCCTAGCAGTGACACTGCTTCCCCTTTTCAATGTCTCAGATATTTTGTTTGATATATATGAAATTAATGAAAAGGACATTTATTAGCAATATAAAAACATCTGAAAGCAAGCACGTCAGGTTGATTTTCCATTTATGGGTGTCTTTGCCTTCCTCATTTCAGAACACCTGTAGTTTTGAGAAGTTCCCTGCATATCTCTACTACACCTTTTCCTTGAACAGTCATGTTGGAATTCCTCTGTGGTCTCTCATTGCTAGATAGCTTTTGACTTATTTTATTTTATCTGAGTAAGTCTATCTATTCCTGCTCTCTTTTTGCTTCCATTATCATGGACTATATTTTTCCATCTCTTCACTTTCAGTGTATGTGTGGCTAAACAGGTGAAGTGATTCTCTTGTAACTAGTATATATTTGAGTTTGATCTATTTTCAAATTTTTCAATCCATTCAACCAAGCAATATTTTTGGTCAGGAGATATATCTTCTTATATTGCATATCTTTTAACAAGTTATTGTAGTTACAGTGTTGTGTTCACTATTTTGTTTTTTTAATCTCCATACTAAAGACACACATAGAGGATTTACATACCACCACCACAGTATTAGAATACTGAATTTGACTGTGTACTTTTAGCAGTGAAGTGTTTGCTTTCAGATGTTTTCATATTACTAATGAATGTCACTTTCATTTAGCTTGAAGAACTTCTTTCATTATTTTTTATGAGCCAGGTTGGTGGTGATGAATTTCTTTAGCCCTTCTCTCACCTCAGAACCCCTTTCTCTTTCTCTGGTCTGAGAAAAACTATATCTCCTTGGTATCTGAAGGACGGCTTTTCTGGAAACAGTATTCTTTCTTGCCAAATTTTCCATTCAGTATTTTGATTACATTATGCTTGCTTCCAGTAATGACTGTGGGAGTACTCTTTCCCTTTTGATTTCATTAAATAATTTGATGGGTATTGGCATTAGATCATCTCTAAAGTTTTGTAGAATTCAACAGAGTGTCCATCAGATCCAGAAATTTTCTTAGTTGGTAGTTTTATTATTATTTGTTCAGTTTCATTCACTGACATTGGTTTATTCAGAATCTTTATATCTTATTGATTGAGCTTTGATAATTCATATGTAGCTTCTTTAATTTCATCTGTGATTCATCTGATTATTCAAGACAGTGTTATTTAATATTCTGTTTTTGCAGTGTCTGTAGTGTCTTTTACCATTTATTTCTAGTTTCATTGCACTATGATCTGACAGTCTGCATGAGATAATTTTGATTTTTTTTTTTTGCATTTTCTTAAGCATGATGTATAGGCTATATGTAATCTATTTTGAAGATACTCTCACGTGCTGCTAAAAAGAATGGGTATTCTGTAGTTGGGTGAAACACTCTGTACATACCTATTAAGTTCATTTGTTTGAAGGTTTGGTTCAGCTCTGATATTTCTTTGTTGATTTTTTTTTTTTTCGTCTAATAGGTCTACTTGTGACTATTGGGTATTGAGGTCCCCATTATGATTTTATCTCATTTTTTAAAAAAATTCATTAGTGTTTGTTTTATAAAATTGAGTGTACTGATGTTTGGTGCATATATATTTATGATTGTTATCTCTTCCTGTTGGATTGTTCTCTTAACCAATGCATAATGACTTTTTTTGCCTTTTTTGATCAGTCTTAACTTGAAATTTATTTTGAGCAATTAGGATAGCTACTCCTGCTTTTTTCCAGGTTCTGATTGCATGGAATATTGTTTTTCATTTGATAAAGTTCAGTCTAAATAAATTGCATGAAATCACATCTCTGGGAAGTGGTAGACCTGGAGTTTATATCAAGTGACAGTGGCTTCAAAAACTATGTATTGACTTACATTTTTATTTTAAATTAATCACACCAATAACGTTTTGGTGCTATTTCTTATTTTACACATTTATCCTTCACTCTACAATATTCATTTGAATATCTTATTTCTTCACTGACTTCTTTCAAAAGAAGGAGACCTATTTGGACAAAATTCACATTCTGTGCTTGTTTGTAATTTTAAGTACATGCTGAGAGGAGATAGCCCAAGTGTAAAATCTTTAATTAGAACAGATGAATGCCATATTCTTCCAAAACTTTATGATAGCTAATAAAGCACATGATATAATCTATGAGAAGAAAACATGAGTGATTTTTGGAGTCTGCATCATAAACGGCAAATCAGCAGCATAGAAAATCCAATACACTTTTGGATCAATCTGCAACCTTTATGAATTTCCAATTTAAAACAGTCAGGGTGTCTATATTTCTGTGATGATTGTGAAAATTAAGACAAGTAATTTCGTGTCTGTCTTTTAAGAGCAAATGCACCATTATAGAAAAAGAGCGTGGATTATCATCCTTCTAGGAATATTCCAAAATGATCCTATTTATATGAAAGAATTGCAGGATGTGCAGAGAGTTAGTTTGGCAAGAAGATCAATCCTTCATGGCTGTAATTCAAACATTTTTGTTGTTTCCATAGTTTTGTAATCACTCTTTCACTTAACAGTCTTTTCTGAAATACTTGCCTTTTTTTGTTCAGAAGTTTTTCTCCAAGAAATATACATCCTCAAGAAATTATCAGCAGGAGCAAAAAGCCCAATTAAAAAAGAATTAACTAGTTGAAGAGTTACTTGATGAAAGAGACAGCATAGTGTTTGTACAATTGTCAAATAAATGTATGTGTACATATATAAACGTGCATTAATGCCTCCTTGTATACTCTTATATAGAGAATACATCTTACAAGGAGAAGATCGTTAGGTACCATGAGGTGATAAATATTTATAGAAGACATGGAGCTATCTACATTTTTAACGTAGATGAAACACAATAAAACTAATTCTACAACATAAAGGTTATCTAACTTTTAAAGAACTGTTATAAAATGTTATAGAAAGAACAGTTCAATTTCTTTGTCATGCAGCATGATTTTGCCATAATATCTATTCAATAAATAATAGAATAAAGATATTAGGCACTAAAATCAACAAGAAGGAGAGTAAACAATAGCACAAAACAAGGAATTAACTCAGAGGCTTAGAAAAAATAATGTCAAAAGGCAAGACAGAACTGCAAGACACCTAAGGAAAAAAATAAAGAAAATTATCCATCAACTAATCAGTAAGAAAAACTATACTTAGCACTAAAACTCTGAGAGTTTAAATACTGTCTTAGGTACAGAGAAAGGGATTATTTTTACCTTTTGAGCCAAAATAAATACCTCAAAACTTTTAGAAAGAGCATGATTTCTGTGCATTTATTTCATCAAGCACAGGTTGGGAAGGAATTTGCAGGTTGAGAAAAAAAGAAAGTTTTTAGAACAAGGGGTTGAAACACAGCCCAAGAACAGAATAAGTGATGATAATTTAAGTTATATTAATAGGAATAATAGTTAATATAATACTCTAAGCATTTATGAAGAACTTAGATGACTATATGCTAATGGGGTCATAACTTCTTTCAAACCCCATACTATTTTTCTCCTATGTTTAATTTCACCTTTATTATGGTTGATACATTATATCAACTTGAGAAGTTTAGAAGTTTAACTGAGAGCCAGCAGAGAGCCAGGGTTCTTATTTTGTAAATATCATCATCCTGTGCAAGAGGAAGGCAAAGAGATTTGTGAGTGCTACATCTTCCCTAGGGAGTAGGGGGTGGCCTGCATACACTATAAGGGAGAAGAGGCCTGTTTTCCCCCTTTTTCTCTGGCTGCTGCCTTGAAGTATTGTCCCAGTGCCATGCCACCCTGCCTTGGAACAAGTTGATGATGGACTGAACCTTCCAAAAACTGTAAGATAAATAAACTTTTCCTTCCTTCATTTTGGGTGTCTGGTATTTTTGTCCTAGTAACAAGAGAAAAGTAAAAATAGCTAAGACACCTTTGTTTATATTGATTTTCCTGATTCTATTCCTTTATTACTATTTTATTTATTTTCTTGCTTGAGTATATCACATGTAAAATCTATCACAATCTCTATATCTATCACTGTATATTATTTACTAAAGGAAACAATTGCTATCATGTTTTTTATTACAGAATTAAAATATGTTCATAGTAGAAAATGTAGGAGATGCAAATGTAAATCATCTGCATGAAACAGAAGCAGATTTTTCTTTCTTTCCTTCTTTCCCTTTCACTTTCTGCAACACAAGATCAGTATTGTGGACTATGTTCTAAAATGAATGCTAAGATATGTTTTGTGAAGAATAGAATCACTGCAATTTGAAAGGCCACAAACTGGATGTTTCATTTGTTTGCTTGTTTCTTTCTCTTCACACTGTCAAATAGGAGGCAGGAATTATATTGGATCT
Source organism: Dasyprocta punctata (assembly GCA_004363535.1). Taxonomy (NCBI): domain Eukaryota; kingdom Metazoa; phylum Chordata; class Mammalia; order Rodentia; family Dasyproctidae; genus Dasyprocta; species Dasyprocta punctata. The sequence continues at coordinate 40,760 of RJWM01004461.1, read as the reverse complement.
AGGGCTTCTTTGAGACCCAGTCATCCCTCTCCTTCTCTTTTCTGCATTGTCATTAGGATACAGAAGGTCCTAAAACACAGATTGAATTTGGGGATAGTGGGCAGTGAGTCTTCGGTGGGCATTAAGGTTAGAAGCTATCCATTAGCTCTTTATCCTGGGGCACCAAGCCTCCTAGGATTTCAGACATGCAGTGAAATATCCAATTTGTCATCCCTTAGAGCACTCATTTAGAAGAATGGCCAAACTCGAGTAATACTTGATTATGTGATAAAATACAGTATTATGTCCAACACTATAATCTCACCTAATTTCTAGCAGTTGCCTTTGCCCAGAGAGGATCCCTGGAATAGTTTTGTGTAAAGACTTTACTCCTTCATTCTATGATAATATGAGTCTAGAAAGATTTTTGTTTGTTTTTGTTGTTGGTTGTTGTCGTTAGTCTTTTAAAGTGCATAATATTGTAATAATTATTTATATTTTAACAGTCACTTTCCATGTAATAAATATATTTCATAAAATAATTTTTCAAGCATCTTTGTAAACACCTATATTTTTGGACACATGGATGACAGACATTGTTAGTGCCCACACAACCACTATTCTTTCTCCTTTTCCTAATAACTTCATATTTATTTAGGGGGAGGTTTTTTTTTAATTTCACTAAGGAAATAATTCAAAAGTATTACAATTTAATCATAAAACTTTTGTACATAACTTCTATGTGTTTCCAGGTAGACAGAATTTACCTCCTTACAGATAAAATTTGGCTGGCATAGGGAGATTTCTAAGAAATACCACTCTTTCCTATGATGAACAAAAACGACTATTCACATCTACCTTCTTCTTCCAGCAATGTTACTTGGCTCTGTGGTTGCAACTCTATGGCCACAGAAATCCTTGAGACAATGTCATCAAATAAGGAGAAGGAGGACAGAAAACAGCTGTTTGCTCTTTAAGATAACAGAACCACACTGAGGATTAGACTACTTTAAGGCTCTTAATAGAAAACTATGTCTGACAGCTAAATACAATTTCCCTATTACAAGTAGCATGCAGATACACAATTATGTAGCTAAGTCTTTATGATAAAGTCCTAGGGATGGAATTATGGACAATACAAAGCCCATCGTTGGCAAAACAAAGCACTAGGACTCTGGGGACACACTGCCAAATTTCTCTCAAGAAACATAGTACTAATTTAGAGTTCAGTAAATAATATAGAAACTCTTTTAAGAAGGAAATTTTACCAAAAACATTAATTTCCCTTAAAAATAACCCATTCCTCTGAAACTTCCTGGGAAACCAAGCAAAATTCTAAGAAAAAGCAGAGGGTCAGTAAAAAGAATAAAAATATAAAGAAGGTGTTAAAATATCTCTTCAATTTATAAATGCATAAATACATAAAGAAATCTTCTACATTTCCAGTGTTATGGACACCTGGTAAAACCAGGAATTGACAAGGTTATTTGAGTTTCAGTTTCAGTCCTTGTGCAAGAACAGTCACTCCATAGCACAGCATAACTCTGTGGCTAAGGTCCTGCTCCCCTGAAGCCTGCCATGGAATAACCTGAATAAATAAAAGTGTCCTCTCCCCCATTTCCATAGTCTGCCTTCCTTGGTAAAAGTCATTCCAAGAGTGGTAAGGGCAAATATCAGCACTACTACACCAAGTGCAGCATGATGGTAGGGATACACACAGCAGGCTGAATGCTGCAATAAAGTTTAATTAATGACCCCACAGGACCAAATTATCATGTTAGTTAACTGATAGGTGAGAGAGAGAGATCAAAAGTATGAAGCATTCCTTCAAATAGTTTTATTTATTGATCTCTGTTTATAGCCCTATTTGACATATCCATATGTCCCTGCAACTATCCCCACTGTAATAGTTAACTGTGTTGTTAATTTGAACAAGAAATGCCAAGTGGACTGGTTTAGCACAATTCTTGGTGTGTCTGGATGATGCACTTACTAAAGAGGGAACGCCCACCTTGGGTGTCACTGGCATCAACCAATAGATTTGTAACCTGGATAGAATAAACAGGGAAAGATGGAAGTCTCACTTCTTCTCCAGAGAAACTCCTTTCTTCACGAATGACTTTGAATTTCTGTCTTTGAGCTTCTAGCACAGACCCATTGGCTTCCTGATAAAGGACTCACATGGGACTCTGTGATCAGTGCCAAGCCATTCTGCTTCTGACTGAATCCCTGGCTCTCTGGCACAGAGATGTAAGCTGCCCTGTAAATACAGTAAGTTCTCGATTTAGGAACACTCAAATTGCATACTTTCGGATACGAAAGGACTTCACAGTACAAACATTTGTAGATGTGAGCAAATCGCCAAAGTAGCTCAGGTGTCTGTCAGACATTGTCACAATTGTGTAGCTGTGTGCTTACTGTACAAGGTGAGAGCGTAGAATAGTACAGTGCTCAATCAGAGCCCAGGATGTCTGGAAGCAAGAGAAAAAGCAGTGGTGATATGGAGGAGACTGCTAGGAATCACAAACAATAACCATAGAAACAAAAGGAAAAATAATTGGGAAACTGGACTAAGATGAAAAGATAAGAGACTATCTCCCTACCTTCCCTCCTCCAGTTAGTAATTCTTGTCTTCTCAGTTCATTCCATGCAAGCTCCTAAATGCCAGTGGTACTGTACTGTAGCGCCATTTTAAGGTAACTACAAAAGTAAAAATAGTTTATTTACAGTATTCTCATGTGTGTGTATGTTTGGAATTTTTCCTGCTTTACATTGTATATTTGAGTAGAAGATGTACAAGACTTATTTTGTCAGACTTACGAACAAATCTGAGTTATGATGGCTCTTCCAGAATGGAACTAGTTTGTAAATAGGGGACTTCCTGCTTATATTTTAAATTGGTTCCTCTAATGAAGTCTAATTGATCCACTCACTTTTAAATCTATATGCTACAATATGTTTGTATTTAATTTTCATAACATAAAATGTCAGTTTCTCTGATTGACAGTTCATTTCCAGTTTCCTTTGGAGTCAGTTAATAGCAGAACTTCCTAGCATTTCCAACCACCTGTCTATTCTAATAAGAATAACAAGTTCATTCCTACAATTCCTGATTTCTCTCTTTAATAAAATTATCCTATTTACTCCCAGCTACATATTCACTGTGTATGTTTTACACATGAACTCTGCCATCAATGAAAGAAGAAACAGGAAGAGACCTAGGATCTAGGACAAACACAGTGAATAACACAATTTACTTTAGTCTTTTAGTTTATTGACATAGTTGTGGAAAAAAATGGCATCAGACTATTACGCTCTAGGAAAGCCAAGAGGCACAGCAAAGCAAAGCAAAAGTACATTCTTCTTCTAAAACACCTAAACTCAACTATTTACAGTATTATTTTTGTTAACAGAAATTCGCTAAGGTCTCACTACATCCACTGCGAGGTATCAATGGGGTATTTGGCTTTGAGTTGTTGAAAAATTATCTGGAAAGAGATTGCAAACACACAAGGAAAATTAACTATGAGGTCCACCCAGTGGGTATGTCAAGATTGAAATTATGCTGCCATAACCAGAATCTGACAGAAGTAAAGTGGGAGGGCCAGAACACATTCTTCAGAGACCATAGCCCTGTTGCTATCTGAGCTTCAGTCTTTAGGCCTAGGTCTCTGAGACAATGATTTGGTGTTGCCTATAATCACGCAGTGTGTGGTCCTTTGTTGTAGCAGCCCTAGATGCAGCTGTGTCCTCCACTACACTCCTCACCATCTGAAAGCTACCTGAGTCATGTAATCCTTTGCATTCTATCTTCCCCACACATTATGCTTCATAACAACACGGACCTCAGCAGTGTTCTGGGTGCTGGGATTTCATAAGTATATTTTGTTTGGATGATATATGACCCTTCCCCCTGAGAGTTTTAAGGAAATATTTGTCATTACAATGTCATTACAATTACATTATGCTTCATAACAACACGGACCTCAGCAGTGTTCTGGGTGCTGGGATTTCATAAGTATATTTTGTTCGGATGATATATGACCCTTCCCCTTGAGAGTTTTAAGGAAATATTTGTCATTACAATGTAAAACATTTGTGTGTTACCTAATTAAACACATTTTAAAATTTTTCTATGTTCCAGGAACTACTAAAAATGCTGGAAACTGGGCAACGGGATACCATGGTCCCTCCTCATGAGGTGTGTATTCTGAAAGAAAGAAATGTAAATACAAAGGCACAAACAAGACAGAGAGTATAAAATAGGGTAATGTGATGGGAACTAGAATTGTGGGGTAAGTTTAAATGAATTGGTCAAGAAAGATCAGTCAGAAATAAGATAGGTGTGTTTAAACAGCAGCAAGGAAGTGTCAGATCAGGTAAATGAGGCAGTAGATGGACAAACACAACATGCTCCCCCTGCAGCCTGGCAACTTGCAGTTAGCGTTTGATTTTTAGGTGTAATGGAAAACCATTAGCAGATTCTAAATTGTTTTATGAAAGCATCACTTCAGCTGCTGTTTAGTAAATGGACCTTAGGAGGTTAAGCAAGGAGCACAATGATTACTGGGGGGCTGTTGTGGAAGTTCATGAGTTGCTTGTGGCTTTGTCTATGGCAGTAATATAATAGAACTGGTGAGAGAGGCATGTGCTATCAATACATTTTGAAAGTATAGTTAACAGAACTGGTTGTCCAATGGAATACACAGATGTTGGAAAAAAAGAAATCAATACTCAGGTTTCTCCATGGCTTAAGACCACTTAAAGCAAAACTGTTTTTTGATGACAGTTATTCAACTGAGACATTTATTTGATGTTTACAAACAGAAGAGGTAGGAGTTTGGGCTCGATGATCTTTCATTTCTTCTACCACTTTGATCCCTATGATCCTAAGGTTCAGAGCAGAGCTTCTATTCTGCTATTGTTCAGTCAGTTTCAGGAACTGAACTCACACAGTGAAAGGTTAGTTGGGGATAAAGATGAGGACTTCCTACGTACAAGATCCATATTACCTATGAATATTCCAACATCACTGACAACACTTTAATTGTCGTTATTACTTTCTGGGTATCCAATAAGACAAATAAGCTATTTCTATAATTAATGTTAAAAACTTCACATATGAACCATATAGTCATCACAAAACAAACTACGCATCAGTTGTTTAGAAATTAAGAAACTGAGTCAGATAGTCAAGTATCACAGCCAGAAATTTGGAGTGAGGAAGTAACATAATCAGAGTTACAACTCAGATATAATTTATAAGTTGGTCTACCATTTAGTTATTTTTAATTTTATTTTATTAGAACATGTTTACAGTACATGCCATTTACATTCATCTTGGGAGCAGTTCACATGTTCTATCTTTTGTGGAACTGCTTCGTCTCTGAATTGTGAAGACCTTCAATAAATAGTAAATAAGAACTGTAAAAACTAAAACTAAAGTGGAAGAGATAACGCTTTTTACTTAATTTAGTTGAAAGTTGTTTCAGTATAAAATAATATAAATTTGTTTTAGTATGTGAATAAATATTATATATGAATATCCACACACATATAAAACATAATGTAAGTCTGTATGTCAAAACACACACATGTGTGCACATAGATACACATCACCCTCTGGGTAGAAACAAAACAGGCAGAATTCTCTTGCCAGGAGTGAGTTGGGTGATTTCAGATATAATCACCTTTTCTTAATCATCCATCAACTCTTTTGACTTATTAAGGAAAAAGCTCCCTGAAAGCCAAAGAGAGAGAGAGAGAGAGAGCTCTAAAAAAAAAAAAAAAAAAAAAAAAAAAAAAAAAAAAAAAAAAAAAAAAAAAAAAAAAAAAAAAAAAAAAAAAAAAAAAAAAAAAAAAAAAAAAAAAAAAAAAAAAAAAAAAAAAAAAAAAAAAAAACAGAAAGAAAAAGAAAAGGAAAGTGGGATGCCATTTTCATCACTTGCTCTACGTTCCCATTTGCTGGGTGCTTAGAGAAATAAATCAAAGTGACAATGAGTTGAAATGAAAACCAGGTTTTGCTAGCATTTTCATTCAAAGAAGAAATCTTCAAAAAGCTGAAAATGGAAAATAAAAAAGAAAGTCATTGTGATTGCTAATGAAATGTTTCCTTGCTGTCAAGCAGTACGTGGGTGGAAGAAAAATGGTTTGGACTTAACCAGAAACTTAAGCTATGGAGCATTTTCTACTAGGTAATTAGACTGATAGAAGATGTCACAAACACTGTTTGTGACAATGGACTGGCTCTGAAGTGCACACTCGGGATTAAATGGCAGCTGAGGGGCGAGGGCTCCCCTCTGCAGTCCTGGCTGATACATGTGTAGCAATGGCACTGGGAGGACCAGTCCACTGGCTCTAACTGAAGCCTGTCCCCAAGCACCTGGTAAAAATGCAGGTGTTTATTTATCGATCTGATTTTTAGAATAAGGCTAAAAGATGACAACTGTGAGAAAATGAAGCCATTCTCTGGGGAGTAGCTGCCTTGTGGGGTAAGGAAAACAGTTCTTGGAAGTCAGCCCTGCTGCATTTTGTTAGTCAGGTGTGAAAGGAGAGCTTCCTCCTCCGGAACTGTGGGCTGAAATCTTTCCTTTTAACCCTGTGTTTGGTAAGACAATTTTTCTTGTTTTAAAAAGTAAAGTGAACCTCTGTGCTCATAAATGCATTTGACTTTTTCAACAAATCTTTATTGATAAATTACTACAATATTATTAATGATAATGCTAAAATGCACCTGAAAAACAAAAGAACTTTGTGCATAAGGAAATTTTCATGTGTCTTCACCAAAAAGAGTTCTAATTAAGGATTTAGCATTTTGACACACATGTGATTAGACTGCTGTTACTCTCTACTAAGGTCACTGGTAGTATTTGTTAGCAAAAAAAAAAAAATCTTCCATGAATAATATTTGAAATCTAAGCCTATTTATCAAATTTCTATCTGAATAAGGCATGAACCATGGAGAATCTTAATGATAAATAAGATAGTACTACTTCTTTAAAGGACAGACATAAATAAAATAAAATTCAAATCATTACTTATTTTGCAAGAGTGCTGGAAGCATAAAGTAGAAATGAAATCTAATTTTGGCAATGAAGGAACCATTTACAGAGATAGTAGTTGAAACTGGATCCGGAGCCACATGTTGAGAAGGAATTAGAGAAACAAGATGAACACTTCTGTGCAATATCAATAGAAATAATGAAAGGTCCATAGACCAGAAATTTTGAGAAATGAAATGCTATGATTTGAAGGCTGGATAGGGGAGATATTTAGCAAGAGAGGGAAAAAAAATGAGTAACCTTAAATATCAAGTTAAAATGGACTATGCTTTTGTAAAAAACCTGGAAACATTAGCAATATTTGAGTAATAAGGGGTCATGATCACAATGCAACTGTTGGCAGATAATGCTGTGGCTGTATTGAAGTCAGCGAGATAGAGCAATCTGAAAGTTACTGTCGTAGTTGCAAAAAGTATTAGCATGATAGGCAAGAAATGGTGAGGCCTTAAATTAATGTGGTGACTGTAAGGATGAGGGAAGACACATTTCAGTAACACAGAAAGAATAGAGTTAGCATTGGGTTGTTAGTAGTTTCGGAAAATGTCTTAGTAATTATCATAAATTCTGATCTAAAGAGAAGCCAGACTTAGAGATGTGAATCTGAGCATCCTCTGCATTAAATTTATGAGTTTGGTTTGTGAGTACAGATGAAGGCAAGCCAGGAAGGGAGAACACAGCCATCCCAAGGGAAAACACAGTCTTCCCATACCTGGGAAGGTGTCAGTATTCAGTAGCTGGTTTTAGAAGTAGAGCCATCTAGGAAGCTTACCCAGAGACCTAGGAGGCAGGAAGAGGCAAAAGTGGTAAATAATGGTCCAAGCTGATGGGCAGCCAAGTCAGGTGCTTGCAAAAGTCAGAAATTGTTCCTGATGGTACACAGGGCTTGGTGACCATTAATAAAGCAGGTTCGGAGACCATCGGAGGGCCAAGTCCAAACTGCCGTGAGCCATGGAATAAAGACCTGAGGAAGGACAGTTAGTGAATAAGGATGACATTTTATAGCATTGGGTATTTATGATGGAAGGATACATTTGAGTGGGAAGCAGAATCGAAAGGTTGATTTTCAGAATTAAGGATGCAACAGAACGTCTATGAAATGCAAGGAAACCTGGCAAAGCAGAGGATAAAGATGTGACAGGATGTAAACTGAATACATAGGTAGACTGTGAAGTTGACCTTGGCAGGGCAGAGAGAATGTTTAAAATTCATATTTTGAATTGGGTGAGAAGAAAGTCCACCCACTTTGAGGTGATGGCCAGGCCCAAGACTAACTCAGTTGTAAGCTGGTTTAGTAAAGAGACCTGGTTATTGAAGTCATTCAAGATGATGACAAGCTGACGTGTAGAGAGAAACCTTTGATGAATAATAGGGGTTACCATTTCTACCAGGCTGGAAGCAGTATGTGCACACACATAGTTAAACATACGTGCACACACATACATGCATTTTTCTACCTATAAAATTATAATATTAATTTCTGTTCCTGATTCTGGCTTTGCAAAAATGAGATCACAATTTGGAAAATATCTTCTAGGCATTAAAATCAAGTTACTATAATGATAATTACTTTAAATGATAAATTTGAAAGTTAGCACATAAAATAAGGGAAATCTAGTAGTTCTGTGCATGCAGTGCTTTGTAATTGTCAAGACACTTTCACATACCACATAATCTTTTTTTTTTTATTTTGGACCTTGTGGCATTACTGTGGAAATTACTCAGGCAGGAATTATTTTATTGTCACTGCTTTGACCATAGAACTCTTCATCTGTCTGTTAAATTTAGATTCAGAAAACTTTCTGTTGCCGTTCACACATCCCATTATTTTTCTGAGATAAACACATTAAATTAATTTACTCTACAGAATAATAATATAGAAGAAATATATCTGCAATACTCAAGTTTTTATTGTTTGCAAGGACTTTTATACGAAACTTCTACATCTATTATGTGTTCTTGTGAATTTCAGAACAATTTTTCATCACAGAAACACTGCCATTATCTCACTTTCCAGCTCCCTCAGTGCCAGGCACTAGAGGAAATACTTCAGACTGCCAAAAAATAAAAATAAAAATAAAGCAGACTTCAGAGACATCACTAGAGAGAAAAGGAACTGCACTTTGATAGTATGAATGATTTAATTTAAACTTGGAGTCTGGATATTTAAGAAACTTTTGACATATCCTGCATTAGTCAGGCACTCAAGAGAAAGTAGCAACAGAGGAATTTACTTGTTGCCTGAGGCATGTTTTAATTTAGGGCTCAGTAACTCAGTCCTACATGGATAACAGATGTAAAACCTTTCATTTTGGAAGTTGGTTTGTGAAGACTTTGGTTAGCATTTGAGAACAGCTTTAAGTATTAGCTGCCAGAGTACATGTGTTGTTTTATTTGGTTTGGAATTGTGTATGGGTAGAGAAAGATAAACTTTTATTAAATTCTGCTATACTTTCTTGTGTTGTGGGAAAGGTGATATTCCATCAGTTAAGGCAGCGATAAAAAGCAGCATTTTTCTAGAGGGGGGTGTGAAAGTGATTAACCCAGGGTTCGAGCGCGGCTTCTTTCAGCAGGACTAATATCAAGGAACAGCTTCTGTTACATCTTACCTGAACTTTATTTTCATCAGGTGATTTAGAATCTCTGAGAAAGTGGGGCTGAGTGCATCAGTGCTCTCTGAGGTTTCAAAGGGCCCCTTTTCTAAGGCTTGTTCTTCCTTTCGCCCCTATCTCAGGTATGTAATTTAAGAATCTTGCCATATTATTTTGGAGGTTAAACGAGGAGCTTCCTGGGGTAATTGGGGTCAATTTCACATGGGCAGTAGCTGCACTGAGGCAATTTCATTTAAAAAAAAACTTTCCCTCTTTTTTCTCCCAAGATATATTCAGAGATGACAGTGAAGTCAGAGCAGAATGCTCTATTTTTTATCTGGTGGTGGGTGCTTGAATATTTGGTTTTCAAATTCTTTGTACTGTGTATGTATATACAATAACTTACATGGAATATTTCACCTCGAAGTCTTTCTATGAAATAGTTTTTAAATGTTTTTAGAAGAGAAATAGGTCTTAAGAGTAAGACTCTCCCTTAACTCCCTTTTCTTTTTCCTGCTCCTGATACTTGCAAGAAGAGCTGCAGGATTAAGCACTGTTTTCTAAAATTATTATCAAAGGCTAAAGATTATGAAACAAAGAACTTGGTTATAGCAAATTATCATTTACAGCCTAAACTAAAAGGGAATTTTGCATAAATACATTTGTTAATTTTCTGTGGTTTTGTCAGATTTTTAAGACCTGTGATGCTGGAGAAACTGGCTATTCAGCTTGGGCAGACCTAACATTCAAAATGCAAATGATAATATCAGATGGAACGTCATCTTTTTGAGTCTTCCTCCCTGTTCCACGTGTTGGTTAAGATACCATTTCCTTAAATTACAATCACCTTTAAAAATGAAAACTTGTGCAGTAGAATTTCTATTGTCTCTTTTAGGAGCAAGGAGATGAAAGAATGACCATGATAGCAACTAAAAGTGAATAAGGAAAGAATGAAGGTTTGGGAGAAAGGACAAAACGGGGAAGACTGAAAGTGAAGGAGCATCTAAACTGTAACTACTCACTAGTGTCTGAAGGCTTCCAAACTACCAAAGAGAATGATCCAATTGAGTAAGGAAAGTGTGAAAGGAAAAGAATGAGACATATTCTCTCATTCACAGAAAATATGAAGTCGATATGTGACATAGGAAAGGGGTGCTGGGGGAATGAATAGTGTTTCCCAAATTTGTAGCAGAGAGGTATGTGGTCTGTTGGAGAAGGAAACTATTCCTCTGCTCAGAAAATCTCAAAACAGGGCAATCAGCTTAGTTTTTAAAGTCAGGAAGACCCATCTCAAAGCAATGCTTGGGAATGTCATATATTTCCACCATCTTGACCCAGCCAATTCACTGTCACACTCTACAATGCCACCCTTCTTTGTACTCAGAGCTATGTGGCATCTCCCAAATTCTTTCTTCCTTTTCAGCAGACAATGTAGTCATAGATCACATGGAAAACTGAGACCATCAAATGGAAACATCATCAGTTAATTGTCCCCAAACCAACCTACCTATGTCTATATTCATCTCTTTCCTGTTTGTTATTTCAATAACTGAATTCTTACAATTAAATCTAATTCCTCCACTGGTGCCTTGATTCCAAGTCCTTCTTGCTTCCTCCAGAACTGCATTCTATTATTCCTCATCTCTTGTGGTAGAGCCTTCTGAATCACTCTTAAAAGATGTTCAGGTTTCCCAGATAATACTTTTTCAAGTCATCTTTCTATTGCCCCAATTATTTACTGTCCTTCATAGACTCTCTTAAAAATTAAATGTGTGGTTTTTTTTTTCTGTGCTGTTTTTAAAATTTTTTCTACTCATTTTTCAATCTATTTGCCTATCAATCCACCAAAGCAATTGTTTTAAACATTGCGAATCATTGCCAGATTCCTTAAGAAGTCAATGTATAGAATTCCTCTCAGGTTGTTCCATTGGGCTTTACCCACTACCCTGGCTATCATCGGCTCTCTCTGAGACTATCACAAAGTCTACTGTGTGTTCTTTTCCTCACTCTGGCAAACTCCCTACTACAATTTTTTTTCCTAAATTGTAGCAGTTGATCCCAAATCATGCCACATCCCTTACCAATTTAAAGCATCTCTCTGGCTGCCTACTGATCTTAGACCAGAGACCCAAATACTTAACAAGTTCCAAATGGTTTGCTGGTATGATCATGACCACCTTTCTAGGTTTGTGTTGCTTTGTTGTTTTTCTCTGGCTACCCTAGTTTTTTCTTAGTTACTTAGTAAACCATGTTCTCTCCTGCTGTATGTTGTTTAAAAGTTCACCTCAAGCCACCCACTCGCCAGCTCTTCCTCATTAATTCCATTCTTCAGTTCTTACCCTGGTCTCTCACCCACTGGAGTCTAGACCGGGTCCCATGCAATACACTCTCATGTAATAAGGGTTTTTTCCAATTTGAAATTATTGATTTGTTAGTGAGAGTTTTTAAATCATCGAGCAGTAATTTATTTTTGGTTTTATTTTTCTTAGTACATGCTTGTAGTGCATTATGACTACATTCCTCATAGGATGTTGGTACATGTAACATAACACATCTTAATTCCTGTTTTCATTTCCTTCACTTCCTGTCCCCCTCCTTCCCTCCACTTCTTGTCTCCTGTCCCCTTTGAGACAGAGCTATCTCCCTACTTCCTATTATCTGTCTTTTATTTTGTTCTTTATTTACACTTTAGGTTTCTCTTATAGGAGAAACCATGAAGTTTGTGTGTCTAATTTATTCACTAATATTATGGTCTCAAGGTGCATTCTTTTATTTTTTTAAACCAATGACTCAAGTTTATCCTTCTTTATGGCAGAGAAGTACTCCTTTGTGAATAAATATATTTTCTTTATCCATACACCATCTCTCTCATACAATAAACTATATGAAAGCATGAATTGAGCTTCCTGATCACAATTGTATTTGTATTTTATTCTACCAATTAAATGCATAGAATATAAAAGGGATATTTTAAACAGTTTTTTTAAGCCAATACAACTTTGAATAAGGTAATAATTATCTTGTACATTTTAGATGTAACTAGAGAGACCAAGATAAGGTTATGTCTTTTAAGTTATTTCTTACAGTTGGTCTTCTTCATGGTTCACTTAGCATCAAATTAGGAAACACACACACACAAACACACACACACATACTCTCACACAAGAAAAATATAACCTGAAAATGAATACCTGTGTCGGTTTATATTTATGTGTAACCCTGTTCATTACAGGTCTTTAAATGTGTATCATTACTTTTTTATTCTAATTATTTGGTTGTACAATGTGTATTATCCTACAACATATATCCTACTTTACAGTAAATATATATATAGAGACAGACAGACAGACAGACAGACAGAGAGAAAGACATCATTTAAAAGTGTATCGCTTTTGAAGTGAATTTAGATTTCTCTAGAGACAAGGACATCACTTATACCAGATTCTTAAAGGATACAAATACTAATGTAGGCAGCATATGCCATTATTTTATAAGACTAAAGAGAAGCTCAGAAAAATGGATTCATAAAGAGAATCAGTAGAGAAGCCAGAAATTCTGACTCCTGCATATTAGTTCCTCCCTCCCCTTGTCTTACTTTTAAGTCAAAAAGATGCCTATGAACTTCTAAAAGGGTGTTAATGTATTATTCATAAAAGGAGTACAAAAAAGAGTTATTTGGTGAACCTTGTGGAATCTAAAGGTTTACGTCCTTACATCTAAGAAATAAAGCAGGGACTAGAAATCTTAGCAATAAGCATAGGGAAATATGTCATTAAGTGTTTGTAGATTCCACTTTCCTGGACTGTTACCAATGTATCTCCCAATAAGGCATCATACATGAACTATTTTCATTTGATCATAAACTCAAGTTTTCTGCATTTTTTACCACATCATGAGTGTTTCACAAACATACTTTTTCGGTCTGCATCTTGCTTATTTATTTTCTTAATGACATATTTTTATGATTAGAAGTTTTTAATTATGACTAAGCCTGATTTATCATTTTTATTGCTCTTTACATGCCACATCTACAAACTTTGATATACTCTAAGTAAAGAGAAATTCTCCCATGGTTTCTTTTAAAAACATGTATACAATTCTACACTTAAATCTATAGTCCATTGTTCAATAAATTTTAGAAAAGATGTATGATTAGTTTGGATTTTATCACACTCGATGTTTAAAAGGTCACTCTTTCTCCACTGACTTTCCTTTGCAATTTTGTCAAGGTCAGTTGGTCATACTTGTAAGGGTCTATTTCTGGACTGTCTTTAGTTCCATGAATTAGGTGTCCATCCCTTCATCAATATTACTATATCCTGAGGATTATATTTTTATGGTTAAATCTTAAAAAAAAAAACCCACATGATTCCTCCAACTTTCTTTCTTTTTCTATATTGTTTCAGTAGTTGTAGTTTTTCCCTCATTTAAGTGTTACAATCAGCTTATTTATAGCTACAACAAATACAACTAGGATTCTGAGTAATATTAAATGTTTAATTGATTTGGAGAAAAGTAACATTTAAATACTGAGTTTTTCAAACTGAGTTCTTCATTGAAGGCTGCTGGTTTGTTTTTGGAGTAATTTTAACTTAACTAAATAGTTATAGTACAATAAACAGTACCTACATCAACTAGTTTTAGACATTTGTAATTTTGTGGCATTAGTTCAATCATTTGTATCAAATTATGTGTGCAGAATATTTCTTAGTGTTCCCTTATTCTTTTGGTGCCCTAGTGATATCTACAACAGTGAGAATTTACATCTGCTCTCTCTCCCTCTCTCTTGCCTTGGTTAATTTTGTAGAAAAGTTTGTTAGTTTTACTGACTTTTTAGAAAAACTGGTTTTGGAGTTGACTGATTCTGCACTTTATCTATTTTCCATTTCACGATGTCTGCTATTTCATTACTTTCTTCTTTCTGCTTGCTTCAAATTTATTTATTTAGGGAGATTCTTGAGGCAAAGTCTTAGATATTTTTATATGCCTTGTGGAATAGTTTCTTTTTCTTTGTAAAGAATTGTCAATATAAAGAATGTTGACTAAGACCTTACAAGGATGAAAAAGCAAAAAGCAATTGATATTTGCCCTTTTATAGAAAAAGTTTACCATATTTGACTTAGATTAGTGATTTGAAACTTATCTTCTCTTTTAATATAGTCTATAAATTTCCTTCCCAGCAACTTATTTAGCAGTGCTTTCTTGTATAAATTGCATTTTTATTTCTTTGCATTCAATATAGATAAATCATTTTCCTTGAGACACTCTCTTTACCCATGGATTATTTAAATTACAAATAGTAGATTTTCCTGTTATCTTTTTATTAATAATTTATTCTCAATTGTATTAAGATCACAGGACATACTTGTATGATTTCTATACTTTAAACATTTTTAGTTAGTTGTATGACTCAAAGTCTACTTTGATGGATGCTCCACAGGCACTTTAAAAGAACATGCGTTGTACTACTGCTGCATGGAGTGTTCTCTACTTGATTCAGTTGGCAGATGATGTTTAGTTTTCTATATGTTACTAATTTTCTACATATTACTGAGAAAGGAAATTCAAGTGCTCGATTATAATAAAGAATTTTTGATTTCTAACCTATTGTGTTCATTTTTATGTGCACATGGGTGCTTTATGAATTTTTAAATTTTGGTGTGTTATCATTTAGGGTTGTTTCATGTTCTTAGTGGATTAATATGTTTATCCCTAATAATTATTTCTGATCTGATGTCCACTATTTTAATAATATTAAAGCCACTGAAGGTTTCTTTATATTAATATTTACACACAGTTAATTTTTCAGGGCTTCTGACACTTTTCATCTATCTGTAGTATCATATTCAAAGTAACTTTAATAATTGGTTGATTAAAAGATGACTGGGAAACAAAGGTTTTAAAAGAGAGAAATTGTAGGAAGAAGAATAAACGTATTTCTTAGTAAATAAAACTTGAAGTGCCAGTAGTATCCAAGTGGCAGCTATAAATTTAGAGATGTGTATAATAAAAATCTCCATAAAGTTGTGTAATAATGGCAACCATAAGCATTTGGATAAAATTATGGGTAAGCTGTTGTAAAAACAGCAATTCCGAGTAATGACTAAATCATGAATGAAGACATAAATGAATGCTTGTTTTCATGCCCAAAAGGCATTGAATTACAAAAAAATGTAGTTTTAAAGTGTCCTACAATGCAAAATATGAAACACTGCATAATAGTATATAGAAATTCATAAAATTAATTAGAAAAACATTAAGAATGTAAGAGCTCAAGAGAGCAAAATAGTCTAATAGACAAAATGTCAAAGCGAATAATTCATATAAAAGGAATTATGGTTAATGAATGTTAGAAAGAAGTTATCTTTTATTACAAATTAAATTTAAAATAAACTATTAAAATTCTCACATTTAATATTCACTTCTATATTAGCAAATATTTCTAAGATACTGTGATTTCTCTACTTTGAAAAATACATAACAATGCAGACTCAACTATTCTGGCACAATATTCCTGAAATAAAACATATGTATATACATATATACCATTATATATTTTTTCATAAGTTTTCCCCAAACTTAAGCATAGGTTTAACAAAATTCTAGTAAAAACTGCAATAAGACCATATTGTGGAAAGTGACAACTGGATTTGGAATACATGTATATGTGTATATATATATATATATATATTCTCCAAATCCTTTAAACGTCTGTAATTTCACTTTTAGAACAACTCTGACAACAATCAGAGATACAAAGACAGTCATAATTCACTATTGCTTGATCTATAATATCAAAAAATGGAGGGAAAATGTAAATGCCCGATATAGGAAATATTTAATATGCCAAATTTTCTAAATCTTTTATAGTAAAGAACATATCTTTTTGAATTCTAATGAGTTCTATCCCCGGTGCCACAAAATATATATATATATATATGTTATATATCATTGCATAAATAAATGATGTATACATTACAATTATCATTATGAATTTTGTGAGGAAATTATTCTAATGTAAAGTTCAAATGGATAAAATAATGTGTACATAAGAATTATATACAACAAGGGCCAGGAATTTGGCTCAGTGGCTTAAGCGCCTGCTTGGCAGGCATGAGATTGTGAGTTCCATCCCTGGTATGACCAAAAGAAAAAAAAAATTATATACAACATATATAAATGAGAGAAGTCTAGTAGCATTTTATGCAGCTATTTGTTCATTATCTAATCAGCCACAATATCACACTTTTAAATGCATCTGTGTTTTCTAGATTAGCTCCGTGCTTTGTATATACAAGCAAGTTTTCTTTGCTGAGTGATCTCTAGTGTGACTGTATCATAAGCGAGGAGAGATATAAGGAGTAGCCTCCACCTGCAGTGCCTTTACAGTCTACTAAGAATTTAAAAAGAATCATGGTTTCCCTGGATTTTCTGCTCTTTCAGACAATGACAGAGAAATTTAGTCTAGGGCCCAATTTTGCAAACACACGAGGTTCATGTCATGCTCCTAAGGATTTACTGTTTTAGTCCAGCTCCCTTCCACTTTTTTTTCACAGATTCTTCACTACTGCATTCTTGCAACATTCACTTCCCTTCAGCATCTGTTTCTGAGAGAATAAGAAACAAAAAAAAAACAAAAACAAAAACAAAAACACTTGATCACTTATTGATGGGCATTTCAGTTCACTTTACTTTTTGGCTATTAGGAATAAAACTGCTATGAATAGTTCTGTACAAATTTGGAAGGAGTGGTGTATTTATTTCAGTTTCACTTGGATAACTGTTTACAGTTATGTTGTAGTTTGTTTAAGTGTCCCCCGAAAGCCTCATGCAGTCATAGAGGTGACTGAGTCTAGCGTCTGTGATTGGTTCATTGTCTAGTACTGGGATTGGCAGTGTGAGTGCTGCACCTGCCCAGATGTGGTAACCTGGATACAATATAGGGGAGGGAAGGAGCTGTGCTTAGGCCCTTTTTGCCCTTTTCACTCTTGCCACTTGTGGCTGCCGTGAGTGGTTGCCCCTCAGCCACTTCGTCCTGATTTGGAGCCAGCTGAGTATGGACTGAAACCTCCAAAAAACTGTAAGCTAAATAAACCTTCCCTTCCCTATTTTTGGGCATCAGGTATTTTGTCTCAACAATGAGAAAAAAGTAGCCAGAACAAATTATATTTCTAGGTCTTGGGATATGTATATACTTAACTTTATTAATGATATTCCAATTGCTTTCCAATGTACTGTACCATTTCCAACTCTATTAGTTCTATATGAGTTTTGTCATTGTTCCGTCTACCCAAAGGGCATATTGTCATGTTTTTGTTTTTAAAAAAGTAACTATTTTAGTGGTTTTGTATAGATCTGTCACTGTGGTCATAAATTGCATTTCCCTGATAACTAAATACACCAAACATCTTGTGCTTTAGGACACTTCATCCATCCTCTTTCACAAACTTAAATTCAGGCACATTTTTAAATTCAGATTCTACTTTTACTTGTTGCATTATAGGGGTTTTTATACATTCCAGATAGAAGAACTGGGTATTAAAACAAGAGCCTTTTACACGCCTGAAAAGAGGTCTACCACAGAGCTACATGCACAGTCGTTTATAAATTTTTTTTAAATGAGGTCCTACTGAATTGCTCAGGCTGGCCTCAAACTTGTAATCCTCCTGACTTGGGCTGCCAAGCCACTGGGACTGCAAGTGTGTGCCACTGTACCCAGTTAAAAAGTCTGTCCATGAAGATAAGTGTATCATGAATATTTTCCTCCTATTATGTAGCAATCTTACAAAAGGTTGAATTGAACAAAGTTCAATTTACAGGACTTTTTTTCCTCTGGTTGTTATTTTTGTGGCATAGCAATTTTCTTCTAGTTTATCACAAATTCTTAAGTTGTATTCTTTATATTTAAGCCTATGAGCTATTTAATCTTTATGTTATTTGAGCAACTATTGAGGTTCCTATAGTTTTTTTTGACATAGATTACCCATTTATTCAACATATTTGCTGAAAAAATATGTTTTCTACTAATTCACATGTTATGCTATGCTTTTGAGAGCCTATTCAACTTGCATATGTGGCTGTATTTCTAGACAATCTGCTCTGTCTTACTGATTCAGATCTCTACCTTTATAACACTTACACAGTATATTCATTGTCATAGTTGAAATCAACTTTGTTCTTCTTTTTGAAAAGTTTTGGATATTTTAACTGCCTAATCCAATTGTCACTTTTCACAATACAGTCTTATTGCATTTTACAGTAGCATTTTGTTAAATCTATTCTTAAATTTGGGCAACATTTATGATAAAACATTAAGTTTTCTGAGCTGTGATTTTGTTTCTTATACATAATTCTTTTAGATCATTGTCTTTTAGATGTGGAACAATGGTAATGCTAAATGTTTATTTTAATCATACTTTACTGGTATTCTTGGAGCTAAAGTTATATTTTTCATCAAATCTAAGAAATTCTTCCAAAATTTTCTATTTTCTCTCTGTACTCCTTTTTGGTGTCTATAAAATATATTATACACGTTTTATTTTTTGACATGTCCCTTTCTAGTTTTTCTTCATTTTTCTGTCCAGCTGTCAGATTTGATATATCCATTGTCTCTTTCTTCTAAAATCTCCAATCTACTCATCCCATCCATGGTTTTTCACTTTTCAGTTTTAAAGTTTGTATTTAATCCCTTTTTATTCTTTTTTTTTTGCTAACACTCCCTCTCTGTTTATTCATGAACACTATAGATCCTCTACTTCTTTGAACATATTTATAATAGTTTCTTTAAAATATTTGATTAATCCAGTATTGGTCTAATTGGTTATTCCAATAAAGACAGGTGATTTTCATTAATATTTTATTCTACCTGCTAGAAGGCAACAGAAAATATAAAACCTAAGTAAGAAGTAGCAGAGTAAATTGACAGAATTGGATTATTCAGCCATTATCCTTTTGACAGTGATCCAAGCATGAGCATACCTACAAGAGCCAAAGAAAACAGATGGGAGATCACACTGCCTGATTGAAACATAGTAAGAGAAGATAAAAAAGGGTAGGGAAGACAGTTTTCTGTGACCAGTACTACCTCTCCCCTAACCCTAGGCAGCTAAGCATAAAGAGAGCTATCATTTGCTTAAAAAAAAAATAAGGGGAAATGAACACATGACTTTGTCTTGAACCACATTACAGTTATGCTAGTTTAAAACCCAGGCCCTGGTTTCTGAACTAAAGTAGGAGCCACAGAAGTAGTATCTGAAACCACCCAAGTCACTTCAGACATGCTGGGTGAATTCAATATCCTGTCTATCCCAACACTAGTATGGTGGTCAATATACAACCATTAGGATCAAGAACAATCAGTAAATCATGACTTTATAAACAGGACAAAAATTAAGTGACAATACCAACTCCAAAGAAGCAAATATGAATCAGTTGCCTTGATATCCCCATGAATGGCATTATTTAAATCAAAGTAATGGGCAATTTGCAGACTATCGGGGAAGAGAGCAAGAAGTCAACAAGAAGCAAGTCCTCCCTGTGAATTGGCACCATGCATGGGCCACTAGGGGGACAGCCAGACACCAGAATTTTCCTGTGAGTCAGTGCCATTCATGAACTGTGGGGGAAGAGAACAAGAAGTCAGCAAGAAGTAAGCCCTCCCTTTGAACTGGCAAGACTCGATGGCTGCTGGGGCGAGAGCCGATTGCCAACCCCTTCCAGTGCATGGACTGGGAAACAAGAAAAGGCAACCCCCAATTCCTCTCCCCTGTAAGAAACTGACTGATCTGGAGAAACACAGTCTGCAATGATAGCTACTGAGGTAAAATACGATTCAATTCTTGTAATATTCAGTGTTTCACTGACTTTGCAGGTCTATGGCCAATAATCTGATCATCTACTCAGAGGATAACAATATGCAATGTAGCATCTATGGGGGATCTCCTTCTGAAGGTGGTAGCCATTGTTAATTCCTTATTATCTTATTTTGAAGTCCTGTATCATTTTCATTGTTTTGTTGAGTGGGTTTTATTCTGTTCTGCTTTGTTTGATTTTATTGTATCTGATGGCATGTGGAGCTATTTCAAAGATAACAAGATATAGCATGGTAGCCATTTTGGATTTACTAGTATCTTGTTTTGAAGTCCTTTATTGAATTGATTTTTGTTTATTGGTTCTATTCTATTCTGTTTTGTTTGATTTTTACTATATCTGAAGGTATGGTCAGCTAATTTGAAGACAACAAGAGGCATCATGGTAACCATTGTTGATTTCATATTATTTTAAAGTTCTGTGTCACTTACACTGGTTTTTTTTTTATTGGTTTTAATTGTTTTATTTTGCTTGATTTTATTCTCTTTAAAATAAAAATTAAAAAAATAAAAAATAAATCAAAGTAATATTTAATTTTTATTCTCTTTTGTATATATGTAAGCACCTCATATGAAGATGCCAAATGAAAGGTCAGAAGGAAACAAGGAAAGGTAAGGGGATAAGAAAATGAGAAAGAGGGAAAAAAAAGGTATAGTGAGGGAGAAAAAATTTTTAAACAGAAAACAGAAAGAGCACAATAAAGAAAAAGACTAGGATGTGAAACTGAAAGAGAATAATAATAATGAAGGAGACTGAGGTAGGCGGAGCATTGTGAATTCGAGGCTGACTTGGGCTACAATGCGAGCGCAAGGCCGGCCTGAGTTACACAGTGCGACCCTGCTTCTAAAAACCAGGGCAGGAAGTTTGGCTCAGTGACTTAAGCACCTGTCTGACAGGCGGGAGGTTGTGAGTTCAATCCCTGGTGCAGCAAAAAATAATAATAATAATAATAATGAAGGAGATAGAACCAAAAGAAAAAGAAGCCAAGCAAACAAAAACCCCTCATGCAGTTGCTGTGACATAAAGCCAAAATATCCATACCACTCCCGTTACGCTGCAGTCAAAGTCGGACTGCAGGCAGCCAGGCTGGTTCTGTTTAAACTGTCTGAGCTCAGTGAGTCTCGTGGATGTGCATGTTCTCTGGGTTGCCTCCTGCTTGCTGTCATGCTTTGGGCATAGCCAACTGCAGATTTTTGTCTCTGTCCCAAGATCAGCATTAATTTGGGAAGAGGAAAGACGATATAGTGTAGTTTGCCCAACCCCTAATTCTGTTGATTTCCATCAAGAACCTCCCACTCCTGTTCCATTCACCACAGGCCAAATTCTGCAGTCATCTCCATGTTTTTCCTCCACAGCCTTCTGCCTGGTGCATTACCAGAAGCACTCTGACCAGGTTTCTACTCTATTTCTCCACCATCCCTCCTAGGTTCCTTCACCAAGAACTCCACTCTCCAACCTACAGAACTGCCACGTAAACCCCAGACTTGACAGAGAGCCTCTTGCCAACGTGGGGCAGCAGGCAGTGGGCAGTAGTCAGTTTTATGCTGTCTCAAATCTCCCACTGTCTGAGAAGGCAGTAGAACTGGTGTGGCTCTGTTGACTCTCCTTTCTCTCCCTTGTCTTCCAGGATGCTGTCAGCAAATTCTCTGGATCCAAGGGCTCCAGGCACTCAGTAGCTGTGCACTGGGAGCTGGAGGGGAGCTGTGCTTGCTGTGGTGGATGGTGGCTGGGTGTCACATTGTGTCAAATTTCTCTGATGTTTTGAGAAAAGGAGAACACCTGCTCTAGTCTGGCTCTACTTTCTCTCCTTTATCTCCTGGGATGAAATCACAGCTCCCCAGCAGTGAGTTCTTCAGTACCTGTGACCCACAGTGTTCAGGAGCTCTCTACTTGGCAGCGGGGAGGTCATCTAACCATTGCTGACACTGAACTGTAGGCAGTGAGCAGGATGCTACAGGAACATCAAAATTTTAGTGTCTAAAATGATGATGGCGGTGAGGGATTCCCTGCTTCTGTGCCACTGGCTCTTCCTTTCTCCCTTGTGTTTCATCAGTTGCTATCTACTGTTCCCCTGGGCCCAGGCTGCTTATCTCCATTGTTGGATTTCCTCTTCCAAGTGAAAGCAAGAAGGTGTAGGGAGCTTATCACTAGTCTGCCCTCTGCAGAGCTGGCTCCTTTCCTCAGGGTATCAGAACCACTCCCAAGATGGTCTCTTCATTGGATAAAGGGTGTAGGGTGAATTGCAGGGCAGTGGTAGCCCTGCTTCCCTTTCTCAACTACAATGATATTTGATTCAGTCAAGTATATTTCGCCTTTAGATTGATTTTCCATAGCTGGGTATGTTTGCCTCTACTGTTTCACAATACCTGCATAATCTGGTGGCTCTCCTCTGAGCTCCTCCCATGTTGGAATCCTCACCATGTGATTTTTGAATTAGATACCAAAATATACAATAGGAAAAAGACAGCCTCTTCAATAAAGTGTGTTGGAAAAGCAGAATATCTACTTGGAAAAAATTAAAGTAGACCCACAGTCATATCATATAGAAAATCATTCCAAAATGAATTAAAGATTTAAATGTCAGACTCAAAACTGAAAATATTGGAAGAAAACATAGGGAGATGTTCCATCTCTGTGGTCTAGTTAATGAATATTTGGATAGAAATCCAAACCACATAGAAGAAAAGGAAAAATAGAAAATCAGCGGCATATCAAACCAAAAAACTAGTGCACAGCAAAGGAAACAATCAACAGAGTAAAGAGACAACCTACAAAATAAGTAAAATTATTTGAAAGCTATTTGTCTGATAAGAGGTTAATATTCAAGATATGTGAAGAGCTCAATTCAACAGCAAGAAAATAAATAATCTGAATTAAATCTGATGTGTATTGTCCACAAGAAAAGTGATCGTTATGTATTGTAAACATGTACTAACAAAAAACAATAAAAAATAGTAAAATATAACCAATACTAATGTGGATGTGGAGAAAAGAGAATTCTTTCATACTGTTGAAAGGAATGTAAATTGGTACAGTATGGGAAACAGCAGTTTCCTTAAAATATAAAAACTAGAGCCATATATTATCCAGCTTTGGGTGCATAGCCAAAGGAATTGAAATCAACATGTCGAAGAGATATCTGCACTTCCATGTAATCACTGTTAACAAGACTGAGATACGGAAGCAACCTAAGCACTCATGGACGAATAAATGGGTCAATACACTGCAATATATGTGCGTAAATGTACATATATGTGTATGTTGTATACACACACATATAATGAAACATTATTCAATTTTGGGAAAGAAAACAATACTGTCTTCTTAGATCTACTTGGAAGATGTTAGGTTAGGCAAAATAAACCAAGCACAGAATCACATACAGTAGTAGACTCTCATTCATACATATAATCTACAGAAGTTGATTTCATAGAAATAGGCAGTAGAATGATGATTATTACAGACCAGGATGGTTAAGGAGTGTAGTTGGAGAGATGTTGGTACAAAATATAGAATTTCATGGAGATAAGAGAAATAAATTTAAAGGAACTATAATTACCCTATTCTTACAATAAAAATTACAATACATTCTTGAAAACTGTTGAATTCATACTGAACTAATATCACAAAAATATAACTATGGGAAGTAATACATATGCTATTTAGTTAGATTTAGACTTTCACAACGTATATATACTATGAAATATAATCTTTTATCCAGTAAATATATATAAAACTTTGTTAAAAACTTTCTGGATATAAAAATGCACAGATGAAGGCAGTATTGGATATGTCTACTTAAACAAATTAAATGACAGAAAACTGCTTATTAGTATTAGTTCTTTATGTTTTTGCTTACAAATATATGTTCACATATGTGTGTTATGGGGAGATTGTGATTATTAATGTGATCATATAAAAGAATATGAATTTGACCTTTACATGAACTATGGAATAACTGCTGTTTTCACCTGTATGACAATTGTATATTTTCAAGTGTGTACTATTTATCATTCTCACAATTATGATTCATGTACTTGATATGAACATTTATTTGTATATAATTTTTAGCCTTTACATTTTATTGCTTTGTAACACAGTAATCTTTCCAATTTAAGCAAAAATAGAACACATAAGCTAATTCATTTTTCTTTTCTAGTATATTGGCAACAATTGTTATAAACTGATAAAATATTTTTAGATAGCAATGGTAATAAAATTAGCAGTTATTAGCTAAAATTTAATACTGAAAAGTCTATGAAATAGTGTTTTATAATTTTCCAAATGGAAGCATTTTGTTCAATAAAAACAAAAATTGCTATCTTTGTTTTATGAGATGTTCAGTATAACCAAACTCATTGACTTAAATTTTTTTCCATTTTCATCCATTCCATAGCCAGTGAATATTTATACTAAGAAGCCATTACCAAACACAAAAAAAATCTATTCTTCATTGAATCACAGGAAATTAGCTGCATTTGGCTTCTTTTCTTCTTTTTTTCTTATCAACAAGCATTATACAACCTTTATTTTTAGCATACTTTTTTCACATTAAGACTACAAATAATTTTTACAAATGAAACTGTTTAGTACAAGAAATAATATAAAATCAAAGTGGTATTTGATATGAAGTTTAGTCAAAGTGGTATTTGTAGAAGTTTAAGTTTCACTGAAGTACAAGAAGTGTGTGCCAGTCTTATCTTGGCTACTTTCTCATCATTGAGACAAAATACCTGACATTCACAAGTCAAAGGAGGACAGGCTCATTGTGGCTCACAGTAGAGGTTTCAGTCCATAGTCAATTGGTTCAAGGCAGGGTGACATGGCAGAGAAGTATTTCAGAAGAGGAGCAGTCCAAGGCAGGGCAGGCAGGAGGCAGAAAACCTCCCTTTCCCTTTTATCCCATCTAGGCTAAAAGCCTTTTAGGTGATGCTGCCCACACCCAGCTTCCCATTACCCAAAACTATTATAAACCCATTAGTGGACTAATCCAGTACCAGACACCTTTAGTCTCAGTATCATATACCCTAGATCCAGCCATCTATGAGTGTATGAGTATTGAGGAGACACCTAGATAGAAGCTATAATAAGTCTCTATCAGCTTTTAACCTGATTTTTCTAAGCCCTCTCCACCAGCCTTGACACTGCCTAACAAAGATGCATGTTGGCTGATGACATTTGCCAAGAATGCATTATTAAACTTTGTGATTTTACTACACTTAAGTGTGTCAAATACCCCTTACATAAACATAGATAGCAGCCATTTATTTGCTTTTAGTGGTCAAGAGAGAAAATTGTCCTTGCCCTAGAAAACACACAAAGGTGATGTAGGAGTTGTTGAGTGGCAACATTGAAGCTAGAATCAAACTGAGCAAAAGTAGCAACTTCATGATTTAGGGCTCCAAGGTACCTGCCTGCAACTTCATGTCTATGGTTTGGTAAGCAGACAAAATGCAGGACACAAGCAAGCAAGTGTTAATGGTGGGGTATATACATTTGTAGAGCTATTCTGTTTCCAAGAAGAAATAACCATTTGAAAGTGGTAGAAGTGACATTCATTGGAAAATAAGCAAATAAATCAACTCATGTTTCTATGGCTGAAAAGTTGTCTAGACGCCAACACTCAAATAATCACTTATTTTGTTTATGCTCTCTAACAGGTAAGAGTACAAATAGTCTCTTCAAGGTCAGCAGAGGTATCAGTTTTAAGGGTATTCTATTCAAGAGTAAATGACACCTCTGAAATGCCAGTTGTGAGGAAGAGTATTAGAAGATAGAGATTGATTGCCACATGAAAGATGATTCTGAGCAATTTTAGAAATCAACCCAGCCCACTGAAAAAGGAAGCTTTCTACAGTCGTGGCAAAGGCAATGTCCGAGGGCTGTATCTTAGCAGCTTCTTTGTGAGTGACTTTTCTGCAACTGCAGCCTCCAGGCCAGTGGTGCCAAACCTATTGCTTATGTGTTGCAATGGTCCATTTGTATCAGTATAAGCTCTGAAAGGTTCGCCATCACTGTTCTAGAGTAAGTGGGCAGACAGCTTAATATTATTTGGATAAATGTTTCAGTGTCACTATGTAAAATAGATTGCATGCTCTTCATAATTAAAGCTTCAATATATTGTTTCTCTTTAGTTTCTATGGCACTTAGTTTGATATTTTGTGTACAAGTGTACAAGTTATTTGAAATGATACAGCCCTGCCAGCTCACATATTTAGAAGATGGAAATATAACCCCCAAGATCTTTCAGGACTAATAAATGAATTCAGCAGAGATGCAAGATATAAAAATCAACATGAAAAAATCAATAGCTTTGCTATATACCAATAGCCAATTATCTGAAATGGAAATCAAGAAAACAATCTCATTTATAAATAGCTACAAAAATAAAATGCCTTGGCATAAATTTAGTAATAGTGATGAAAGATCTCTGCACTAAAGACTATAAAACATTGGTGAAAGAAATTGAGCTGGGCATAGGGGTGCACACCTGTAATCCCAGTTCTCAGGAGGCTGAGTAAGAGAATTGTCATGAATTTGAGACCAGCCTGGGCTACAGAGTGAGTTCAAAGCCAATCTGAACTGCATAATGAGACCCTGTCTCAAAAAGAAAAGCAAAAAAAAATTGAAGAGGACACCGCGCACACACACACACACAATGGAACAATATCCTTTGTTAATGGATTGGAAGAATCAATATTGTTAAAATGTCTGTACTTCCCAAAGTGATCTACAGATTGAATGCAATCTCCATCAAAATACCAACAAGTTTATGCACAGAACTAGAAAACTCAATCTTAAAATTTATATTGAGTCATAAAAATCTCTTAAGTAATTCAAGTGATATTGAGAAAAAAAAACTGCAATGTTCCTAGGAGGCACTGTACTGACTTCAACATTAATGATAAAGCAGTAGTAATCAAAACTGTGATATTTTCATAAAACGGACTCATACATAGACCAATGGAATGGACAGCCTAGAAGTAAGACCACACATCTATAACCTGCTGATTTTAACAACAGTGCTCTGACATGATGAGCATACAAAGGGAGAGGACAGTCTTTTCAGTAAATGATGCTAGGAAAATTGGATATCCACGTGCAGAAGAGTGAAACCAGAACCCTTTCTCCCATCAGTTACAGTAAGTCAACTCAGATGAATGAAAGACTTAAATGTACAATTCAAAACTAGGAAACACCTAGAAGAAAACATGGGGGAAATACAACATTTTGAAATTCTAACAAACTTTTTTTGGGGACAGATTACCCCAAAGCTCAGAAAACAAGAGCAAAAATGAATGGTATTATATCATACTAAAAACCTTCTGAATGACAAAGGAAACAGAGTGAAGAGAGAGCCTAGGAAGCAGGAAAAATATTTGCAAACTACATCTAACGAACAAGTTGCTATCCAGAATACATAGCGAATCTCAAAACTTCCATTCCAGAAAAATAATTCAAGTAAAAATGAGTAATCAACCTAAATAGATACTTCCCGAAAGAAAGTATACAAATGGCCAACAGGTATAGGACAAAATGCTGAGCATCACTGATTAACAAGGACATGCAATGCTAAACTAGTGACCTAACTCCTCACTCCATTCAAAATGACTATTATCAAAAAGACAAAAGACAACAAGGGGATGTGAAGAAAAGAGAAGACTTGCATACTGTCTGGACAATTTAAGCTAGTACAGCCATTATGACAATCAATATGAAGTTTCTCCCCAAATTTTAAAATAGCACCAGCAGAGTATCCAGCACTGTCACTCTGAGTACGCATCCAAAGGTAATGAAATTACAGGGCACAGGAGACGTCTGTGTCCATATGTACATTCACACCACAGAATGGAAACAACCCACATGCCTGTTACCTCATGAGTGGATAAAGACTATGTGGTACAAAAACAGCATAAAATCCTGTTAAGCCTTGAAAAATAATGAAATTATGTCATTTGCAATAACAGGAAGGGAAGTAGAGATCATTCTATTAAGTGAAATAAACCAGGCACAGAAAGGCAAGTACCGCAAGATCTCATGCATAAGGGGAATCTTGTAGAAACTGAGAACAGAATGACAGTTATCAGAGTCTGAAGGGAAAGAAGGACAAAGAGATGTTAACCAATGGGTGCTAAGTCACAGTCGGGAGTAAACACATGGTACAATGACTATAGATAGTGACAAGGTACTATGTATTTCAGAAAACCTATAAGAGATGAATTCGAATTTTTTCACCACAAAAAAATGATAAATGGGATGAGAAATGCTTACCTGATTTAAACATGAAATAATGGATACATGTTAGCAAAAGATCTCATGATACCTCGTAAATATGTGCAGTTTTAGATTTCACTTATCTACTAAAATAAAGAAGTTTTAAAAACTGAAAGGTAAAAATTTGAACCCATTTCTCTAACTACTTGAAAGTACTCACTGTAGGCTCGCCCATCCTATGACCTATGGCCCGATGGATTTGGTGTAAATTTGTTATGTTTTTTACCTTGGCTACTTGCTAACTATTCCTAAAAGGACATTCTTAGCTGCTCCCAGTTTAAGAGTTGGAGTTAGTCAGTCTAACATGTGACACAAAACACCAAAGATAGTATAAGAATTTTGTTTATGCAATTGGGAGTGAATAGTATTTGTGGTGATGGTCCCACTTTCACATTTTCCAGTAGTGGCATGGCATTGTATGTGGCCAGAGAGAGATTTGACATAGGCAAATATACCTGAATCGAGGTAAGAGGAGAGAATGGAAGAAGGAAGGACACAGTGAGAATTAATCACAGTGTCTAAGGCATTTAGAAGATTTGGATAGAGCAGGAAGTGAGGTAGATGATGGAAAGACTAGAAGAGGGGGTGTATGCTTTCACACTTTTTTTTCCAGAATGAAATAAATTAATGCTAAAACTGTAAGATTTTTACTTATTCCTGTTCATATAACATAACCTGGCATGGAAAGTAGATGAGAAAAGATGTATAACAAGGAAAATATAAAGAAATTTAAGGTATAGAGATGAAATCAGGGGAACCTTGGCAAGCAGCCAAGTCTCTCGCAGAGCAAATTAGACTCTCCCGCTATTTGCAAAGATATCACACCCACCAGATACGTGATTTTGAGCTTCCACTTCCACAAACTTTGAATTTCAATCCCTGTTCTCCATAAAACAAAGTAAAAAGAAAGTTTCTTTTAATCAGTGGCATTCCAAATACATATGTATGTGCTTCTATGATAATTGTAAGAACTGTACTTTCCCAAACATATATTAGACCTTACCTTTTTGCAGATATTCCATTGCTGGAATATAAAACCAAATTAGATACACTATTTAAAATAACAATGAGGCAGGAGGATGGCTGCAAGTTCAAGACCAGCCTTGGCTACAAAGTGAGTTCAAGGCTAGCCTGAACTACATACAGATGCCCTGTCTCAAAAACAAAAAATAAATTTATAAAATAACAATAGCAATAACTCTGCAATTAGAGCAATAGAAACAAATGAGTAACTGAATGCCCTCAGATTTTTTTAAGAATTTCTGTGTTAGGTAAAATGTAGATCAAAGAGGGTCAGAGTCTTGAATATCCCAGAGGCACAAAGAAAAACAGTTTCAGTACATATCAATATTATTTTTACTAAGAGTGATAAAACTCTTGAATGAAGCAACAATTTTAACCATTGTTTTTGATTTTCAAATCTTTGGCTTTTAAACAAACCTTTGAAAAGTAACATCTTTGTATTTTAAAACCAATAAAAACTAAGATTAGACTAAGACACAAGAATGCCTTGAGCAGTGATTTGAAGAAAAAACATGTTGACTATGAAGAATCTTAAGTATAGCAAATCCAAGATGCTAATGATAATTATCTGAGACAGTTTGATGCCTTAAACTCATTACTTTGATTCATGGAAAGTAACTCTCAGACAGATTTAACATGATAGACATTCCTATACTAATGACCATGAAGAAACGAAGTTCAGTCTATATAATATTAACTTGTATTTATAGCAGCACAATTGATTTGATTTTGTGTAAGCCTTAGTCTAGCACTATTTGTCAGTGTTTTGCTTACATAATTTAATTTTATGCAAAACAAACTTTTCTTGCTCAATAAGCTGGTCCAGGAAATCAAATTCATCTATTGTCAGCCCTTTAAAACTTATTTGTTAATGGGCTGACTATAATTTTATCATTATGTCATGCGTAGGCAGAAGTTCCAATTCTGTTACTCGATGTCATTTCTAAAAACTAACTCCACGAAACACAGACAATTAAATAAAAAATTTTGACTGCTAATTTAAGATGTAGCAGGGCTTACCAGGGTAAGGTAAAATTCCAGATCCTTAATCTTTGCCTTTCATGGTTGAGTTCTACAACTTTCATGGTTTAAATGAAATCTAGAAAGATATCTCCTTTCTAATTGGAACAGTTAGAAGTAGCTCAAAGAATACACAAATTAAAAAGAACCAATGAATGCATGGAACCAGGGAGAAAAAATCTGGCTATAAATAACACAGGGCAATGCAGTGTCCTTTCCTTACTTAAGTGAGTTTTTTGAGAAATTCTAGGGAATTTTGTGTTTATCTTTATAGCACTAGAGATGATCATAAATTTATTGAGCTGACCATTTAATTTCTGTCCCGCTGTAAGCACTGCCATATTTGCAAGGTAGCTGACATTTACTGGCACATTAAGGAAAATCCTAGGGTATTAAAGCTGTAATTCTTAACCACATCTGGTGTTTTGTTTTGTTTTGTTTTTTTACTTTACTAGTCTTTTCTTTTCTTTTTTTCTTTCTTTTTTTCTTGGTATTAACTTTTCTTTTGAGACATATTGTGGTGAATTGACAACTGGTGATCAACTTGTAACACTTAGCTGAACTGAATCAACGTGGTGCTGGGTGTGGAAGGCCCACCTGAGGATTGGTGCCAACAGCATAAAAAGGAGAAGTGGAGAAAAAGAGAAGGTATTATTGATTCTCCTGGAGTAGCTTGTCACGCTGGTTTCCTAATATGAACTCAGCTGTTCTCATCATCGGAGAAGCTCAGGCCCTCACCGTCGCTGAGTAAGGCTGTAGCACTTCTCTGGGGAGCTCTGGTCCTTACTTTGAGTGTGCTTCCTGGCTCCAGTGCAGAGCCCCCAGCCTAAAGGCACAGATCCTTCATCACACTGGCATAGACTTTCTAGCTTCCACCACTGACCTTTGGGCCTTTCCAGCACAGATTTGGGAATTAGACTTGCATGAGACATTGTCAGGAGCTCTAGGCCTCCAGATGGATTAGTGGGGTGTCATTGTCATGGACTCTAGGTCTTTAACTGGACTCATGCAGGACATTGTCATGGGGTCCAGATCCTCAGCAAGATTCTTTGGGTCTCTAGTGAATGGATAGATTTCCTGCACTCTTTAAATTTGACTCTTTGGATGACTGCTATAAAATAATCCTGTAAATTATGTGTCCTGTATTAAATTGTTTCCCTTGTAAACCCTTTCTACAACACAGGGTCTTGCTATGTAGTGCAGGCTGACCTTGAACTCACTATGTAGACCAGGCTGGCCTCAAACTAATGACAATCCTCCTGCCTCAGCCTCCTGAATGCTGGGATTACAGGTGTGTGCCACCACACACAGGTATCTATTAAATTGTTATAATGTCAGTCTTTTCTTAATTTTAAACTGCAATATTCTTTCAAGTATCTCTGAGCTTTCCATTGGAAGTACATTTCTCATAATTATCTTTGTTTTTAGGGGCATTTATTCTATTACTTCATAGTGGACTTCTTTTATTCTCTTGGTTCTCCTCAATATTTGATGATCTTAGGTTTTTCATTTGAAGGTATTAATGAAAGGTAATTGTCACACACATAATATGAAAGTATTTTTGAACACATTTATGAATAGACATAGTAATGCTGTTTACAATTTGGGTTACTTTTTATTGTTTTCTTATTTTAATGTTCTAATATGAACTAAAAAACAAGCACTAATATTTCTGCAAACAGTAATTTAAAAGCTAAATATATGAAAGTAAACTAGTAATGACGGGACTTGTATTTCCAAACATTTTGAAATAGCTGGTACCGAATTTGAGAGTGAATAATAAGATAGAAAAAATTCAACACCGCTGCAGTAACTTGCCCAGCTATGTAAACTGATTAAAGTCAGGTTACTTGGAGTCCCCAAAGAGAGGGAGTTCAAGCCAAAAATATTCAAACAGCATGACTGAAACTTTTCAACCTTGATAAATCTTAAATATCTCAAAAAATAAGTGAATTCAACGTAAAAGAAACATTTTCAAAGGCACATTAAGGGTATCATTTTCAACTTACTGAACTAGTAATAGCAATAAAGAGAAAAAATTATAGAACGAGCAGGAAAGAAAAATGATTTCAAGTGATAACTTGAATCCATATGAAGTAATAA
Organism: Dasyprocta punctata; assembly: GCA_004363535.1. Classification (NCBI taxonomy): domain Eukaryota; kingdom Metazoa; phylum Chordata; class Mammalia; order Rodentia; family Dasyproctidae; genus Dasyprocta; species Dasyprocta punctata. The sequence continues at coordinate 7,843 of RJWM01004461.1, read as the reverse complement.
TGTATACTGGAAATGGCCAATGTGTGCAGAATATGAAAGGTATTGTTTTTCTTTCTAAATTTCTTTAAATGTTCATTAACTGAAGGAAAATTAGCTGTGTTGGAAACGAAAGGCATGAGAAAATATTATGAGACATAGGAAGAGAAAAACAAGCATACTTACAAATTTCCTGTATTATTTGGAAAATAGTATGTTATTGAAGGTATATCGTAAGTTGAATATTCACATTGTAACTCTTGAGCATTCATTAAAATTAATGCAAAGCTGTATAACTAATAAACAAAATGGAGAGATTAAGTGGAATTCTAACTAAGGTTACTAATTTAATCTAAAAGAAGACAAAGAGACTAATATCCGGATAAGAGCCAAACACAACTATATAAATAATTGTAATTGTGTTAGATATAAATATTCAAAAAGCAGCAATTGCAGTATAGGATCTAAACGAGACATAAATATAGTGGCTAGAAGAAAAGTATTTTAAATGTAAATAAATATACAATTTAAAGGTAATGATTAGAAAGAAGATATATAATGTAAACACATAAGAAAATTATAGTTACTATATTAATACTAAGGAGGACTATAAAACATTGAACATTACAGGAGAATTTGATGGCACTTAATGATGCTAAAGAGAAAATTCACTAGACAAATTTCCTAAATTTCTATGGAAAAATGTCCAAGTATTTAATGCTTCAAACAGATAAAGTCAAAACAGAAATAAATGAAGGGAAAAAATAATTTCACAATTATAACTGGAAATTTCAATAGTCTTCACTCAGTAACAAAAGTGGACAAAAAGATAAACAGGGCTATTGTAAACAAGAATCACCATACCAACAAAAACTAATTGGCATTTGTAAGTTACTCCATGAGTTCTTACAGAATGCACAGTATTTTCCAGTGAAAATGAAAAAAAAATCAATATAAAGTACTTGCTGGCTTATGAAACAAAAGTTATTAATTTAAAAGAACTGAAATGATATAAGCATACATCATCTGATCACAAGATTTAAACTGGAAATAAATGGCAAATATTTCTTTTAAAATATCCTTATGTCTGCAAAATAAATAACAAATTCCTAAATCGGTCATATACTAGAAAGTATTGACTATTTAAAAAATATTTTTGAAAGAATGATGATGAAATATATCATTTTATATTAGGAAAATTTATACTAGAAATGCTTATATTGAAAAATGGAAGGGTTAAATCAATAATCTAAAATTTTATCTTAAATGTCTTATAAAGGAAGAGAAAAATCAAAACCAAAGTAAGGAAAATAGAATTCTATTACATAGCTTTTCCATCACTGGGACAAAATAAATACTCAACACCTGCAACATGGAGGAGGAGAGGTTTATTTTGGCTTTTTTCATAGGATTCGGTCCACGGTTTGTTGGCTCTAGAGGCAGAAATGGTGTGGCAGAAAGGCATGCAGAAGGAAAACTGTAGTCCATGGCAGCCAGAAAGAGGGGAGAAAGAGAGAATGAGAGAGAGAGAGAGAAAGAGACTAAGGACAAGAATAAATCTTTCAAGGTCACATTTCCAGGACCTGCCGAGATTCTGGGGACACATTTTAGTTCTAAACCATAGCACAAATTAATAGATTAAAAAGAAATAAAAAATAAGAAAAATAAGTCAAAGAAAATAAAACATCTTTAAAAAGATTAGTAAAGCAGTAGACCACTAACTGACCAAAACACACGAGGGAGGGAGAGAACAGAGAAAGGACATACATAAAAACATGACCAATCTAGCAATAACTGGGATGAGAAAAGGAATCACAATAGATCCTACAGACATTAAAAGGACAATAAGGCCAGGATGTAGCTTAGCGGCACAGTGCTTGCCTGGCAAGTGTGAAGTCCTGAGTTCAATTCCAGGTACCAAAAAAAGAAAAAAAAAGATAACATGGGGAATTTTGGCTAATCAATTATTAATTTAGATGATATTTTTAAAATCTTCAACTGATACCATGTATTAAAATAGACATCATAATACAAAATATTATTAATAGCCTCAGAGCTATTTTGAAAATTGAATTTATAACTTTGAAAATCAAACAAGAAAATTTGAAGCTTTTGTGATTTCTCTAGTAAATTTTATTATTTTTTAACTTTTATTATTAAATATTTTTAAATAATGTCAATCCCATATAAACTCAATGTTTGGAGGCATAAAAAACTTACAAATGTGCAATTAATGACATCTTTACTTTTGATGAGTTCATCAGGATGCTATCCAATTTTAAGTCAAGGAGCACCTGTCTATTAAAATTTAAAAACTGTGGACAAATACTGTGCATAAATATGCTGCGAAAATCGTTAATGAAATATTAACACTATACAAAAAGATAATTTATGATCTATATGTGAATTTCAAGATGCATAGATTAGTTTAACATTTAAGAAATGAATATAATTTATCATAGTAAGAGTAAAAATAAAAGTATTCAGTGGATGCAGAAATACTGTTTGTCAAAATTAAAATTCACATGCCCAGAAAACTAGGCATAGAAGATAATTCTGTCACTCTGATAAGGGACATGTGTAGAAAGCCTACAATTTCATACTTAATGATAAAAGAAGAAACACTCTTGCTTAAGGCTAGGAATGGCACAGCATATTTGCTCTTGTTATTTCTATTCAATAATGTACATGAGGATCTATGTAACATGATAAGCCAAGGAAAAGACATAAAAGACCCACAAACAGCAAATCACAAGACAGTCTTTATTCCCAGACAACAAGACCACATAGAGAGAAATTTCTAAAAGATCTACAAAAAGGACACCAGAGCTACTTATTTAATTTAGAAAAATTTTAGGACACAAAGTCAACACAGAGAAGTCAACACTTTCTATATACCACCAGGGGTCAATTGAAAAGAAAAACCAGCTGAAATTTGTATCTATTATAAGATTTTCATCCAGAATCTATAGAGACCATTTATAATTCAATGAGGAAGCAAATTAATTTAAAAAAAGCTAACCAGAAAACGACTGTTCCCAAGCAGGGATACAAAGATGTTAGAAATTATCACCTCCATCTTCACCATAAAAAGCACTGAATTAGTTGAAGACTAGTAACTTTTCTTAGATCTGTTAGGCGATTGAGGTCACAGGGAAAAGTACAGCCCGGAAAACTGGAGAGAGAAAGGCAGGTCCCCAAAATTGCAGCGTGCAGAGAACAGAAGCCCTCAGCAGGAGCCAGCAGTAACAGTGTCACTCTGACTGTTTGTGACAGTTTGCTGATGGCTCAGAGTAGTCTAGCATGAAAATAAAAAACTGCATGGGGACCCAGTCTTAGAGAGGTCCCCACGCTTCTGTGAGTTTTTATCTTCAGGAATTCTTGTGAGAAAAATGTGACCAGTTTAAAATATGCCCCAAACTTTCTGTCTCTTACCAAGGACTGTGTGAAGCAGAAACTATTTTAATTATTTTAGCCTGACTGATGTTTTACCCAAACCTAACCAAGCTGGGGAAGAGAAATACATAACTCCAGTTCCTTCAAGTCTTCCAGGTGGGAAAATGAAATTCCTAACTCATCCTCATTAAAAGGTCCAGTCACAGAACTAAGGACCCCCCTGCATGGTGACAGATATCCCGTACAGTAACAGGGGCTTACTGCTCAACAAATCCCAAACCTCGGATTCTAGCTCAGCAATCTTCAAGAAATAGAGACGATAAAAAGAGGCCTCCAGAGGAACTTCCAGCCTTTGATACTATAGCTCCAGCAGCAGGACACCTACTTACTTCCTGGCCAAATAAACTAGAGCTTCACACTGAAGACCTGTTGTCAGTCCATGAATTTGCCCTGATAAATAGAAGTTGTATTCTGATACAATGAAATGCTGCTTGGCAATAAAAAGAAACAAGCTACTTTATACCCCTACATGAATAGCAAAATATCATGCTGAATAAAAGAAGTTAGATCTCAGTGTGCATACGCTATGATTCCATTTATGTGAATTCTAAACTACTGTGGCAGAAAGTAGATCAGTGATTGTTTGAGGCGGGGTTGAAAAATTGCTGCAAGAAAACTTCAGTGAACTCTGTGGAGACACAGAGTTAACATATGTATTGAAATTCACTGAGCTGTTCACTTAAAGTGGATACATTTTACTTCATAAAAATATACTTCAATAAAATTTATTCTTAAAATACTAACATGAATATTTTATATGAGAAAATTTATAAGGCAATAACTCATATGGAAAAATTTAAATGGACAAAACAATGACATCTTAGTGCATAGCCAGACTATTATGAAAATTAATTATATAGAATGTTAATCTATGGCAGTAGAATTATTGTAAATTAGTGAGAAAGGATAGACACAAAATTTGTGTTTGGATGAGGGCTAGCCATTCAGAAATAGATAAGACTTTATCCACAATTTATATTTCAATTTTTTATATTTATATTTAAATTTATATATTTTATTAAGATAACACTCAAGTATTTACATACATATATAAAACTAGAACAAAACGAGACAAAACCATGGAAAAATTATAACTTCGCAACTGACAACTTCACTTATGATATCAATCATGACAACTGAAACTACACCAAATATGACACTTATATTTATTTAACTGATAAAGATCCAGAAATTTGACAATCACTGTGTTCTAGAGAATAGGGGCAAATGAGCATGGTATTTTTTGACATTATATAGGCTCCATGATAGACAATTTTTGTACAAAGGATGTCAATCACAGCAAACTAGATAAAAATTTTAACATTATTCTGGGCTTGTCTTTTTGTCTGAACATGCATCTGAATTATACATGTTTCCCCAAGATCATTTTTGCTCTAGAGTCATGTGTCTTATGCTAAATGAGAGAAAATAATGCATTTTAAGCTTCTATGTTTATAAGTATATATGAAGCTGCAACCTGGCAAAGCTAGTGTCTTCAAAATTTCCAGTTTAAAAATAATGCTTATGACTTCATCCTGAACCAAAGTTAAACTATATTTTTGAGAAACTGGCATTGATAAAGCATCATTATAAAATATTGACACATCAATACAGAATATTAAAAGATACATGATATGTGGATATTTCAGCCCTTAAACTATTAGCAATATATTTATTTTATGCTTAACTTGTTAATTTAGCTGAAACATTGCAATCCTACAATCACATTATGTGTTTAACTTGAGATAAATTTTAAATATTTTCCTGGGTTATAGAATAGTATGTAAGGGCATGGGTAAAATGCCTGGTCAGTCAAGAAACAAATGAACAGAAATTTGGGTTGAATTTTATAGAAACTGTTAGCTTAGCACAATTCAAAGTTATTAAACTAACAATATTAAATACTAATCTCCTACAAAGACTTGTTGCAAAACTTGTTCTAAAATGCATCATTAACCCCATTTCACATGAAAATGAGTAAATATCTTAATCTTGGTCACAATAAAATCTGTTTGGACTTTCATTCAGTCTTCAGTATTGGTCCAAATTAGATCCAACTAACTTATTAGAAAGATAAGAAACTGTTCAAAAGAGAGATGATTCAAGGGATACATATTCACACTTATGTGTAAATCAAAGTATATAAATAACAAGAAAGAACAATTGACACTCATATGATAAGATCAATTTTATGTGTCTATATCTGTTAATATAAACAACCATTTTAAAGATAACGATACGCAATATTGCAACCATGTCAAGTTTATATCATCCTGTTTTGTAAACCTGTAATGTTACTGTTGTGCATTTACTCTAGTCGTTTGTGTGTTTTGTTTTTTGTCTTTGTTATATGTGTCTTTTTTTCCGCTTAAATAAATAAATAACACACTTACATTACATATGTAAGACAACCTTCACATCTAACTACACAAACATTTTACCACATGCCAAAATTTTTCATTAAAACATACACCAGTGAGAATTAGACCTCTGTGAACTTACAGAATTTTCTTTTCTAGAATACTCACAGTAGATAAATTCAACCACACCAAAAGAACAAAAAAAGGGACTGTAAGTTTGGTTTACTACATTCTTGAAAGGGGAAAAAATAATCAGGATTCTCATTACCTTCCTCATTAAATATTCTTTTTGGTAGAAAAGTTTAATTTCTCCTATGAAATTTTTAAAGATACTTGGGAAATTTTAAAGTAATGGACACTAAATACACACACACATATGTGTGTGTGTGTGTGTGTGTGTGTGTGTGTGCCTGTGTCAAGATTTGTTCCCTAAAAATGGTGACTCAGAGGTTGCCAATGTGTTTTTTAAGGGCAGAGTTTCCTCAACATTTCTGAAACGCCAGAAATACAAATCACCAGTTTTCCATTTCAGTGAAATAGAGTCATTTCTGGCAGACGAATACCGAAGACCAGGGTTTGAATTCTAATCTACTTTCTAAATCTAACCCTAGTCAAGCCTCATTTTTTTCGTTTGTAAAATAAGGATAATTTATACGAAAGAGTCAGTAGTGAAACCATGAAATGATGAATGCGAAGTAACTTTTAAACTGTGCTTTCCTTTGAAAAAAATGCTATTGAGTTTTTAAGCTTTATATTTACTTTTATTTGAATGTATTTCTTGTAGGTCATTTTGTGGGTCTTACTTTTCAAGGTCTTACTATTCTACCCTGACACACATTTAGCTTTGCTCCTACATACGCACTTACATTTATATCCAGAAACTTTAAATTAGTATTTCACTTGTCGATAGAGTTAGGAAGGGATCATAGTTTCTTTTTATCAACATCAGGCCTGCCCCGGTTAGGCCAATTTGAGTGTCTCACCTCTATATAACAGACAGATATTCTAAATTTCATTTTGGTGGCTTCCAGTTTCAAGATGATTGCCAATTCCACTTAGAGTAGGAAGAAAGATACCAAATCAAGTGCCAAAGCCATCAGATAAAGCAAACTTTCTTTTGTCAAAATACTCAAGTTAGTTAAAGAAAGAACACTATTTAAAAACACAATCACATAAAACTGCAGTAAAATCTACATGCCTTATGGTGACAAAATTCTTATTGACTATGTGGTGATTAGCACCCTCAGACATAGTTGTGATATATCTCAATATATTCTTTTTGAAGGAATACAGTTTTCAATTTTCTATAAAGACTAAACTCCTCTATGCACTGAAGCATATTTATAATTTCCTCCAGAAAATCATCTATTCATTAGACTCCTAATGCCATTTTAAAAAATTCCAAAATAAGCAGCAGAAGCCTTATAAGGAAAGATGGAATCCCAGCACTCGGGAGGCTGAGGTAGGCGGAGCGTTGTGAGTTCGAGGCCGGCTTGGGCTACAACGCGAGCGCAAGGCTGGCCTGAACTACATAGTGCGACCCTGCCTCAAAAATCCAGGGCCCGGAGTTTGGCTCAGTGCCTTAAGCGCCTGCCCTGGCAGGCGCTAGGTTGTGAGTTCAATCTCCGGTGCTGAAAAAAAAAAAAAAAAAAAAAGGAAAGATGGAGGTGAGTTACCACTTGGCTAGATTCCCAAATAGGAGATACTTCTCTGTGGGAAACTCCTGTGGTACTGTTTTCATTTAAAAGCTATATTTGATGGCACTGGCACTAGGATTCAAAAAAGTACATTGTTCTGGTGTGTTTAATCTATGAGCTGGAAATGCTGTATATTACAGAAAAATAAAGGTAAAATTAATCCGCATCTATTGTGTGAAGTTTCCCCTTTCCCTTCTGGTGATCACCCAAGGCTCTGTCTCAGTCATTCTTCTCATTGTATGTAATCTTCTGCACGATTTCATCTATTCTCTGTACTGTAATTTTCAGGTCCAATACAATGATGCTCAAAATGACATCTTTAGTGCAGAGGTCTCTGATAAATTAAAATCTACA